>PVKS010008556.1:0-27074 GCA_004027875.1 Aplodontia rufa | reverse complement strand
ATATTGCTGTGTCACTATGTAATGTTTAAATCAGGGCACACATATCTATTAATCACTTCTTTGTGGGCAAACATTCAAAATCTTTTCTTCTTACTTTTTGAAATATATAGTATATAATTGTAATTTGTGTCACAAAATGAGTGGAAAATAAACATAATAAACACAAGAGCTGAAAGTAGTAGAGAAGAAAATACAATAGAAAAAATGAGACGTATAATTCTCTTCTTTGAATATATCTGTTTAATTTGTGCTACAATTTCTAACTCTTAAAGTGAGAAAGGAAGTTATTGTCTTCATTTTTCTTTTCTAAAATATTCATTTAAAAGCATATATTTTTCTACAATAAGCATTTTCTTTGACTTTTGCCATCTTTTTTGCTATTGAGCAGGCTAATTTCAACCTCATTTTCTTCTGTTAATGTTATCTGTCTTTTCCCTAAATGCCTCTAAGGTATTTTCTTTGTATTTGACATTGTATATGAGTTTGTATATGAGATGACTATACTGTTATAATATGGATTCAGTTTTATTTCTTTTGTTATATACTATATATCCACTTGTCCCTTGTGTCAGTCTGCAACATTTTCATCTGTCATCTCTCTGACCTGTTCTTCAGTTTTAGTGATTTCTACTTCTGCTGATTTGAAAAGATAAGAATTAATCAGACTTTCTCATCTTACTCTGCCTCTCCTGATGCTTAGGGTTTCTCATCTGTAACCAGGAAACCTCTTTGTTTCTTTTTATTTCAGTGAAATAGGGCCTCCATAGTAGAATAATTCTGACCTTCTATCTCCTGGTTCTCCCCAGGGCAGTAAGGGGATAATCTGAATGGTAATTTGGAGCAGGAGCACATATGAAGATCAAGAATTTCTATTTTCTTTTTAGGATAGTACTACCTGTTTGATCTATACCATACATTAAGCTCAGAAGTGAAGATTCTTCACCTGCAAGGAGATATTTCCAAGTTTCCAGTACTACCTGTGCCAAGGTAAGTCTTTAATTCTGGACTTTGGCAAGTCACCCTCCAAGCTAAATTTTGTCAACAATAAAGCTCATATTTTTATTTTCACTTGTTTAGTTCTTACATCTAATTGTAGTTTCACATTTAAACAATAAATAAGGAGGTTATCAATATTTCCTATAAATTTCCAACATATCCTTGTAGGCACTACTTTAAATAATACCTCTTCTGAGAGGCCTTATCAGGTCATCTGTTTATTGAGCACTGGACTATTATCTTTTTCTTTTAACATATCCTGTTCATCTGCTATTATAGCATGTAACATTAACTATAATTATATATTTCTTCTTTGTTGGTTTATTGCTCCTTTCCCCAATAGATTTAATTTTTTTCTGAATTTTAAATTCACCTCACATAAAATTGATCATTTTAGCCATTTTTAAGTATGCAAATCAGTGTTTTATAAAGTATATCCACACTGTAGAGCCATTACCACTAGTGCTAGAACATTTTCATTACATCATAAAAAACCTCAGACCCATTAAGCGATGATTCCTTAATCTTCTCTTCCCCATAGGCCTATCTTTAGTCTTTATGGATTTACCTATTCTGAAATGCTGTCATATATGACCTCTTGTGTCTTAGTTCTTAAGATCTTTAAGTTTCATGAATGTTGTAATATGTATTAGTACTTTAATTTTTATGGTTGAATTATATACTACTATATGTATATATCATATTTTGTTAATCTAGTCATCAGATGATAGGCATTTGAGTTGCTTCCAGATTTTGGATATTAGAAATAATGCAGCAATGAACATAGGAGAGCTCCTTTCCAGTTAGGTGATTAAGAAGTTAAGAGTAAATTAGATGGGGGGTGGTGGAGAGGATGGGGAGGGGAAAAGGGGGATTATAAATACTGTATGGTATACTGTATTCCCCTGAGAAGCTAAATAATACTGGAAAAATAAAATAAATTATATATCTATATATACATTTATAACTGTAATCAGAGGGAATGCTGTGGCAAATGTGAGACTGGGGAGTGGGTGGGCAAGGTGGCATCATGGATAAGGATCGGGTTTAAGTTACATTATCATGTTCTGTGCATGTATGAGTACATAATAAAGAATCCTTTCACTATATAAAACTAGGATGCACATAAAAAACAGAAGTTCATTAGATACCAGAGTAGTCTACCCCCACTAATTGCCTGCTAATTCCTGTCATTTTCTGACACCAATGTTTTTGAGTAAACAGATGTTTTCCTTTTTGTGTATTGATTGGTAAATATAATTACACATTTATGTGGAATTCATTGTGAATTCCAGATGTTTGCATGTGTTCATGGTACAATTTGATCAATTTCATTCTCTAATACCTCCCCTATCTTCTCCTCCCTCCCCCTCATTTCCTTTCCTCACCTCCACTGTTCTTCTATTTTCATTGGATGTTCTTTTTGCTGCTTTTTTCTCTCTCTCTAGCTTCTGCAAATAAGAAAAAAATTGACTTTGTGCATGCACCTGGTTTATTTCACTTAGCATGAGGTTCTCTAGTTCCCTCCATTTACCACAAATGACATAATTTCATTCTTCTTTATGACTGAGTAAAACCATTTGTGTGTATGTGTGTGTGTGTGTATGTGTATATCACATTTTTTTGTTCATTCATCTGTTAAATAACACCCAAGCTGGTCTATAACTCAGCAATTGTGAATTGTGCTGCTATAAACATTGGTAGCATTTATTGCTATAATTTAGCAATATATAGTGTAGATTTTAAATTTCAATTATTTGGGGTATGCATCTAAGAGTAGAGCTGTTGGGTATGGGGAAAGACTGTGTGTGTGTTTTTTTTTTTTTTTGATAAATTACCAAACTATTTGCCATAGTAGCTGCACCGTTTTCTATTCTCACTGTCAATGTATTTCTTCATATGATTTTAAACTTCTTGAGAACAAAGATAGTATATGTTCATTACTATATACTCAGTTCCTTGGACAGAAAACCTGATACTTGGCATCTTTGACATAGTCTTGTGGGTTGAATAAATAGAAGAGAAACAAGAAGAAATGGCATAGATGTTTTTCAAAATTGCATGTCTAGAACATTTTGAAAGTGGTTGATAAATGTTAACGTGTAATTATTATTACCTTCTAAATTTACACTTAAAAGTATAAATATGATTTACACTTGACCTTAGGCCAATACCAAAGGGTTAAAATAAGATCATAATAGGTTTAAAGTATGCACATAAATGCCTACTGATTTCAAGAAAGAATTCTTGATAAAATTGATCTGATTTTTACTGTCAGTTTCTCAGGCTACAATAAGAAATATTAAAATGTTGAATTATTTGCCAACTCTCCAAACTGTCTACACTTTTATAAGAAGTTCAGCAGCATAAAATTGTAATTCAGGGGGAAAAGCATGAGCACCCTGCATCTTCCTGGGTTAAACAGTTGAGGTGAATGGTCAGCTGATCTCAAAGCTATGGTAAGAGTGTGATTGCAAAGAATTCTACCTACACGAACTCCCTGCTAATTTGCATAATTCTCTGATCCATTCTCCATCCACCAGCCCAAATAATCTTTTATCACGAATCTAGATGGTTCACTTTGCTGTTGAAACCTCTCAGCGGCTTTCCTATTACATTTAGTAGTAAGTTCAAACCATTAGTGTCTTCTACAAGAATGATAAAAAGGCATTCTTGTGTAAGGCTTATGGGCATAGCAAGATAGTGCACACACAAATTGTAGTTCTATCTCATCCTAGCTGTACAAGTCGGGGTATTACTTATGCTCCCTGAGTCTCAGATGTTTGCATCTAGAAACTAAGATAATAGAAATAATTCCTGCATTATACATTTGCTAAAAGTATGTGTGTGTGTGTGTGTGTGTGTGTGCACACATGTGTGTGCGTGCACATGTGCATACTACTTAAAAATAACACTGCAGGATAATTTAGAGTGCTGCTTGACACACACTAGTCACTCTATAAGTGCTAGTTGCTCTAATGTAAAATTTGTGGCCTCTATTCATCTCCTAGGTCTTGTCTCACCCACTCATCTTTTCCTTCCTTGCTCTAGCAATGCTGAACCTTTCTTTGCTCCTAAAATGTACCATACGCCTATGGCTTATTTCTAAATCCTTTGCCCAAAGCATGTACTCTTTCCTGTGGGTGGTTAACATCTCAAGTTCAATCCCAATTTTTGTGACTCTTCCTCAGAGATGCCTCCCATGTTTTCTTTCTTCATAAAAGTTATAAAAATTATAATTATTACTTGTATGATTATTTGATTTATATCTATCTTGCCTACTAGAGTACATGTTTTCTTTTGCTTGACACTATTCCCTGCATTGAATCAGTAATTTATTGAATGGAAGGCATGCTATGGATTTTTTTTTTTAAGAGAGAGGGACAGTGAGAGAGGCAGAGAAAGAGAGAAACAGCTTTATTTAGTTTTTCACATGGCCTTAGTTGCTCCAACACTCAGTTGTGTACGTGGTGCTGGGGTTTGAACCCGGGTCCTCGTGCTTGCTAGGCAAGCGCCGAAACCGCTGAGCCACCGCTCCAGCCCCTAGATGTTTTAAAATGAATACAGTAAATTACATGAGCAACTTAATGGCTCCTTTAGAGGAAGAGAAGTAGGGTCTCTGTGAAGATGGTGAAAGTTTTTTAAATTTGCAATTTTTTCCCATGGCATCACCTTGCTGACCTCAGACACGTCCTGGGCCCTGAAGATGGTTCCTGCTTCACTCTCCAAGACTCCGCTCTCCTTCATTTCTGTACCTCTCTGACCTAGTTCTCCTCATTCAGCTATACCTCTGATCTAGACCCCATGGCATTCATTCTGGATTGCACACCATGAACTCTTTTGCATCCTATTCCTTTGTTAAACTTGCTAGGTAGGTTTTCACCCTTGGCAAATCTTGCATTATACTCTAGTTTGCATTTATCATTATCTATATCTGAACTTCCTCCCTGGGGAAATAAATTCCAAATAGATCAAGATATATCCTGACAGCAAAAGGGACATGGAACTGTTATCAGGCTAGCAATCACAGCCCAGTGAACATATCAAAAGGACTTAATTCTAAGTCTTTTGATCAGCATTAGCTCAGAAGCTGAATATGAATATGAGGTCCTAATGGATTATGTGAGGCAGACTGAGAACTTTTGGAAACACACATGCCTCTGCAAATGACAGATAAGCCTGTAGAACATAACCTTATTCTCTCTTTCAACTGGCCTATATCTACCCAGGTATACATGAACTGTGAGCTGTATAATGAACAAGGAACCCATCTCTTTCATTACCTGACACAACATTCAAATTTGGCAGCAAATAGAACATATGCCTACAATCATATGTGGTGGAGTATTATTGATGAAATGATTGATTTCTGCCTATTTTTCATACTCAGATTTTTCTGAGTAGTTATTGGGACTCCAGTCTCATAAACTAGCCCAATCAGCTTGCCCAAACAATTTTAGCTTTTTTAAAATGTTTTCTCATTAAAACCTTTGTGTAAACTTTAGTGGGACTATTCGCAGGACAGATGAGGCTGAACACCAAAGGAATTATCAGGAAGCAGGATTTATTATGCTATATAGCATGGTCTAGATGATTAAAACTGAAAAATCATGACCTAGATGGGTAGTGGTCCTTGCACTTTATATAATTTGGGTTGTTACAAAGCTTTTATTACATGTTGATTGGCTAACGTGTAAAGTTATGAAGTTTTGTCATTGGTCATCTATAAATAGAATTAATTTTTGGAGTGGAAAGAAACTCTCTTACAGTTTCTTGCATGAACCAAGTACAATCTCTAAATCTCTTAACATTTGCAAGAACAGGAAATACTGCTGGTATGGAGGTAAAACTTCAAGAAACTGTTGGCTTCTTAGAGAAAATAAAATGTAAAAATTCCCCCTTTTCTTTTTCTTTTCTCTTTTTGGGCAGGGGCTGTCTTTCTGAGGCTTCAGAACAATTTTCTAAAATGAGAAAGATCTATTAAAACTTTATCCAAGATACTTTGAATCTGTGGCCTTTAAAAAATCATCTTACTTTTTCCTGGATATTGATTTACTTCCTTGAAAAAATAATAGTAAAGGTAGTTATTAATAGTGAAGATAGTTATAAATGGTGAAATTAGATATCATTGTGAGAATTTATTAAGCTAATAAAAGAGCATTACTGTGATCTGGATAATTGTCCCCCAAATGCCCATGTGTTAAAGCCTTAGTCCCTAGTATGGCAATATTGGGAGATGGGACCCAATGGAAGTTTTCCAGTCAGATGAGTGTGTGCTTTTGACAGAGTGGGAGAGATGCCCCACTACTACTACTGCTCCTCTCTTATGCCACCTGGCCATGAGGTGAGCTGTTCTGATGTACCATGCACTCACTATGTGCTATGCTGCCTTACCACATCCTCAAAAGCAACAAGGCCCATCAATCTTGGACTGAAACCTCCAAAACTATGATCCAAAATAAACCTTTTGTTCTTTATATGTTGATTTATTTCAGGTATTTGTTATAGTAACATAAAGCTGACTGACACAAATATTTTGGAAATTTTTCTTGCAAGGACTGCAACACCAACAATAATGAAATGATAGATGCTACTAGATATCTTTAGGTAAATAAATATTTGAGCACATGTTAGGAATATGATCCTGTGAGAGTGATACAGATGGTGATTGGCGAACTCTGCCCTCTGGACTGTTCAGTACATTGAGAAATGTGGGACATGTTTAAAAATAGTATCATTACCAGCAACAGTAGTTACTCAAAGAGTGGTACTGAACTTCTAAAAATACCAAGGCTATTGCCACTGAGATGGTTAAAGAAGGTAGAATTTAATATGTCTTGCAAGTATGGGGAACAGGAAAAGAAGAGGATAGGAAATAGCAAAAATCTAAATATGGAAAATTAAACAATTAAATAGCATTGAATAAAATAACTTATGTAGAATGCCATTTATTATAGGGAAAAAATGAGAGATGACTGGAGAAACAGGCTATAACCATATCATGGAGAGTTTGTAATACAGAGTAAGATGTTAGAAATTTATAGGTAGGCCTGAGTATCAGTGATGGCTTTTGAATCAGGAGGAGGAATACTCTGAAGTTGTTTCAAAGAATAGACTTCTTTCTCAAAGGAAGGTGTGAGCGAGGAAAACATATTGAGGGGAGCTATGAGAAGACTGGGAAGCCCTGAGGCCATCTAAACTGTAAATATGTGTATATTAACTGAGGCAAACAAAGGAGTGCCTCATTTCCTTTTTAATGTATCTTAATCCAGGATAGCAAAGTACATGGAAAGCTTTCCCTTCCTGTCCAAGGAGAAAAATGGTTATGGTCTCCATACCAATGAGCAGAGGGGCATCTGACTTCTAAGAGAGGAAATGCCATTTCATGTGATTATCACTGCTACCTCTGCTTGGAATGAATTTATATACTAAGTGCGTGGTCCTCTTTCTCCATTATGCTTTCAGAGAGAGCATCTTAGACGTGTGTACTTGACTGAGGATAAGGAGTCCATATTCCAATGAATTTCGATGTCTTCCTCTTTTTTTCGATAAAAGAACATGTGGAGTTGATCCCATGGTACTAAAAGTCATTCTGCCAGTTTATGATACTATATCCTAGAAGACCACACAAAATAAACATTAAGTTTTCAGATGTGCACTGAGATTTTGGAAAAGAACATAGAAGTTTGTGTTTGGATGATCTCTCTTAACAGCCTCAAAATACTTCAAAAAGATTTTCTCAGAGATCCCCACAAGGAGACAACTAGATGGCAACTATTTTCATTTTACTTGGTGGGTTTGGGTGAACAGGTGCACAGAGATGAAAACTAAACCTGACTTGACAAATCCAATATAGATCATTTAAAAACTTTATCAACTTAAAACCTTATTAGAAGGAAATAAAAGGCTATATATATAAAAAACATAAAATCCTATTCTATTGAAAAAAATAAACTTGATCAGTACGTAGGTAGAAGTATGATCTAGATTCCAAATCACACTTTCAAAAGTAGGGGAAAATTTGGCAAGAATTAACATATTCCATGCCTGTTAAGTCATGTTTCCTGCCTCCATTCATTTATTAAAAATAGTGAAAATTCACAATTGCCAAGGTGACTAAGTTGACATTCTCATCATTTTCTCAGGAGTGGAGTTTTGCATGGACATTTCACAGCATGCTATAAAATAATAGCTGGAGAAGTCTATCTTTCCTGGTTTGGAAGCAGTAAGATTATTCATTAAGTGAATGTTGTGTATTGGGCTAGGCGCTTCCCGGAAGAATGTAAAGATGAATAATGATCATATTCATAATTAACAAGCTACAGAGAATAGAAGAAGGAGAGAAAGGGAATTTTACTGGCATGAAATAAATGGACTGGCTTTTTAAGGAAGTGTTAAGTATTTGCTGGATAATGAAAAGTGGAGTACTGCAAAATTAGAAAAGAAACTAGATAGCACACCATGAAATTCCGTCTTTAATGGAACACAATCACAAATCCATATCAAGAGCAAAAGATGAAAAATGTTGTCAAGGTTATAGTTTTTGTTTTGTTTTGCCTAAAACTCCAGTGAAGTAAGTATTGTCATCCTCTCTATAGATGGGAAAACTAAAACTCTAAGAGAAAAAATCTTATTACAATTATAAGACTGAATTATCAAATGGAAGTGTTAATTTGCATAGAAAATAGGACTTATTACAATAAAAACTTAGACATGAATATTTAAGAAATGATTTCCAAAGCATGTCTTTTACATTAATTCATGTTTCCATTCTGTATTATTTTCTTTATTTTACAGTTCAGTCTTAAACTGATTTCTTTATTTTCACATCCTAGCAGTTTTCAGCAAAAATGCCGAAGGTAAATGTTCCAACCAACGAATTACAAGTAGACACGTTAAAAATACACAGTGAAGAAAGTTTTTGTCTTTGCATTTAAGTTCCCTTCAGTTTGCAATAATTTTACTATGTTTCTTGAAATAATGCAATCATCAACTATTTCTTTAGTTAACCAAAATATGAAGCAATGACTAAGTGTTTGATCATGTAGGCAAATTACAATATGACATATATGTAGACTATAACTTGATTTGAAGTTCCTATGTGATTCTATTTGGGAGATCCAGGCAGGGACATTTTGGGGTTGAAATCATACCGCTTTAGCTTCCAGTTGGTTGAACATCAAGTTCTCTATAGAATAATGCCAGGGATAAAACTGAATCTCTGTTTTGAATTTTTATTTTTTTTTAATTTTTTTTTTTAAAGAAAGAGGGACAGTGAGAGAGACAGAGAAAGAGAGAAACAACTTTATTTAGTTTTTCACATGGCCTTAGTTGCTCCAACATTCAGTTGTGTACGTGGTGCTGGGGTTTGAACCCGGGTCCTCGTGCTTGCCAGGCATGCGCTGAAACCGCTGAGCCAGCGCTCCAGCCCCATGTTTTGAATTTTTAAAAGAGGCATGAAAAGAAAAAGTTGTTGAATCATCTTCATATATGAAAAGGAAAATAAAGTATATTTTTCTGCAAGTAATTAAAATGAAATGACCTAATATAAACTGAGATTCTTGTAATTGTTTACTACATTCAGTATGAATCTATAGCAGATCAATGAGTTGACATTGATCTATCAATATAATTCAGCATTATAATCCTCACATAATTAGAATTCCAAGGAAATTCATCAATGGTAAAAAAAGGAAGAAATGTGGTTATGACTTGTTTCATTAACTAGCTGAATAATTTTGTAACTTCACCTTTAATTTTTGAGTCTCACTTTTATCATTTGTAATGTCAGGAATTGATATAAACTGGCTATGATATTCTTTGATATTTAAGCATGACTGCAGAGTAATGTATTTATTTTCATAAGCTCAACAGATATCTTACAATCATCCCTGTTTTCTCACTTTTATAGAATTCAGGAGTTCCAAATTACTATTAAATATTAAGAATTTCAAATACTCCCAATTGAGCATTTAAGCTTTAAAACCACTATATTTTCCTTCAAAGTAATGGCCAACAGGAGAAACATACATTTGAATTTAGATATGCATACCCAGACAGATTTCAGAACTGCCATTCCAGAAACTGTTTGCTATGAAACTGAAACTACAACTCCCAGAGCTTAAAGACAAGTTGCAACAATATAAATCATGTTCACCATTCAGGATTGTGTTGGTCAGATTTCTGTCACTGTGACAAAATACCTGAGCAAATCATCTTAGATGAGGAAAAATTATTTTGGCTTACAGTCTCAGAGGTTTCAGTCCATGGTTGGCTAGCTGCATTGCTCTGAGTCTGTATTGAGGCAGAGAGCATCACCATGGAGAAGATGTAGAGCAGAACTGTTCACCTCATGACAGTCTGAAAAAAGAGAGAGAGAAAGAGGGGAAAGAGGCCAGGACAAGACAGAGTCCCAAAGAGTGTACCCCTAAGGATCCATTCGCTTGAACTAAGTCCCTTCTACCACACTTTCCCACCACCTTCAAATAATCCACTCAAATTATGAATTCATCAATTGATTAATCCACTATAGAGTAAGAGTATGCATGATTCAATCATTTCCCAAAAGCCTCACCTATGAACACTGCTGAATTAGGGACTAAGCCTTCAACACATGAGCCTTTGGGAAACTATTAGGATCCAAACCATAATTAGGATAAAATTTATTTATTCTTTAATAGCTGTATGACTTCTGCTCATATAACTCCAGTGGAAAATTCTAGGTCAATGTCAATGTATTATATTTTGCGGAAAAAAATCTTGTAAGTGTAGTTTGGAAACTACCTAGAAGTGCAAGGTCTTTTATTTGAGATGAGCCTATGTAGGAAAACAATTTCATTTCTAGAAAAGTAACTTTTTCCTTATAGGTCCCCCATCTATTAATTAGACATGAACAAAATCAATCATTTTACTTACAACTTCAAAGTGTGTAGCCATCTAAAACCTAGAGATTTTATAATCTCCTCGTCTTAATGTCATTCAACCTAACCAAATATATCTGGTAAAACAGTTAATGTAGGGCTGGAGTGGTGGCTTGGTGGTTATGGCACTTGCCTGGCATACGCCAGTACACAGGTTCACACCCAAGCACCAGGTACACAACTAAGTATCGAGAAACAAAAGCCACATGAAAAACTAAATAGGTATTATCTCTGTCTCTCTCTCTCTCTCACTGTCCCTCTCTCTTAAAAAAAACAGTTAATGTATCCACACAAATATATTTGGGATGGTTAATGAAGTTATATAAAGCTAATATTAGATTTTGGAAATTCTCTTTAAGATTAATAAATGTGCATCGATCTGTGCAATGCCTTGGGTCTTCCAAAGAAATAAGAAAGAAATATCAAATCTGGGGATGTTCCCAACAGGTCACATATCAATGCTTTTTCTATGCACTCTTAGCTCCATTCCTTCCAGCATTTTAATGTGTGTCTTAGAAAAATCTGGGCACATTCATACACTTGGCAGATAGACATATCCACATATTTTTCTTATAATTTTTCCCCTTGTGTTTGACCATTTTAAGGTAAGTTTCTTACTAATATCATATTTTATTCCATTATTGCTATCCTCTATTAACTCTTTGATACATTGCAAAGATAATAAAACATATTATATATTATATTTTTTCTTCTATCAAACACAGTAATTTTTATTGAGAAATTTATTTGTTGAACAATCATACAAGTTTTTAACAAAATAATATAAAATGTATATAGATTCTGAAGATTAGATTTACCCCCAAGAGTGACCCCCCCAATTCCCCACCCTTATCCCTCCCTTCCCCTTCCCATAACATCTCTAAAAAAGTATTACATTGTGCAACATTACACCTTATCTGGATTTAATACATGATAATAGACCACCTTTCTCAATGACCAGGGTCTAGTTCCAGCCTCCACAGATGAGTGAAGACATTCGACCTTTGGTTCTCTGGGTTATGCTGATTTCACACAGAATAATTTCTTCCATAGCCATCCATTTACCTTCAAAGGCTGCATTATCATTGTTTCTAATTGCTGTGTACAATTTCATGGTATATATATGTACCACAGCTTTTGTATCAAACACAGTCATTTTTGGCCAACAAAACAGAGCATAGTAATGTCTCTAATGAACACCTAAAATGAAAACTGATAAATCCTTAGTATAAACTTGGAATTAAAATGTTGTGTAGGATTAGGCTTCAGATTATTGAACACATATAGTGGACCACAACCATATGGTAATATGGATAAAGTCCCTGATAATGCTCAGCAGACCTAGAACCTAGTACCAGGTAAAAGGTTTAATCTTCTCATCTAAAAAATAGGGATAATAAGAGAGAAGAGAAGCATATTTATTGGGAGACTACCTTGTGGTCATCACTCTACAAAAAGCTAGACTCACCAAAGTTGAAGCAACACATAATCTATAGGAACCATAGATACATGGCAGGAGGAGGGGAGGTGGAAGGGAGGGGAAAGTAAGGGATGATAGGGAGATAGGGAGGGAATCAACAATGTATCTAACTCTTTAATCACCTGACACCTGACAAGCCTAGTAGTACTTTTGCAATCATTTAATTCTGGAAAATGCACAAATATATATGTATGTATATATGTATGTATAAAATGTAATATATAATATATGTATAAAAATATATATGTATATATACATTTATATCTTTTAAAAAATAAATAAAAATTGAAAGCATAGAATAATGCTTCTACTTTATTTCCTTTAACTCTCAAAACAGTCTTAAAAGTATGTTATTGCCCTCACTATGCAAATGAGAGAACTAAAGCACAGAGATGTTAAGTAACTCTCTAAGAAGCAGAGCAGAACTCAAAAGTCCCTGCTCTTTCATTACACCCTGAAGTTTTCACAGTGTCCAAAGATGTTTTAAGAGACATGATACCTGAGAACACATTATACATTTCAAAGTGTTGTGCAGTGTTAAGCCAATAACATTGGCCCTTTTGATGTATAGGCAGGGAAAGTCAGAACTGGGTGCACCTTTTCATGAATTCTGTCTTCCCAGTAGATGATTAGTTTGCAAAGAAGCCTAAATCTGACTTTCAATTTCCTTTGTACCACACTCCTCACAGAGGAAAAGTTCAATTAATGTTAATAACTAATTATGCTATGCTATTTCCACAGTTTCACATTTAACCTAAGGGTCCATTCTATATAATTAAAAGATTCCAATGTAAATTCTATATGGAATATAATGATTTTACACTATGAACAGTTGGAAGAACATGTAGGAAATGTTTGCTAAAACTTTTATCTATATCCTATTAATATTCTCTATTGCTCTTCATTATTATAGAACTCAAATTTCTTCTTTCAGGAGTGTAAAGGCATATGAGACCAAGCAAATATTTAGAGAGAGGAAAAAGAAGGCATTGAGATATACTTCTAATCTGTTATTCATGAAATATATATTCTATAGATCAGTGGTGGTTAACTACAAATAAAATAGGTCCTCTTTGTTACAAAACATAGTATTTGAATTAAAATAATACATGTTAATTTTAAAAGCAAAGCATTCCATTAAAAACCCTTGAACATATCCTCATTAGCATATCTCTTAAGGAATTATTTTCAATATTATCTTAATCTTTTTTGTTTATGTTTTCATTAGTGCATTATAGTTATATATAATATTGGGGTTCATTGTTTTCTTTTTTAATCAGTTACTTTTTAGGTATGCAAAACGTAAGATTATACAAAAGATTATAAAAACATGGACTTTAACTTATTCTATTTTAGTCTCCAGTTTTTCCCATTCCCCTCCCTTCTACCCACTCTGTTTTATTTTACATACATGACAATAGGATATATGTTGACATATGATAAAAAAGTGGAGTGTACCTTTTACCCCCCTTATTTTGGTCTAGCTTTCACATATGAGATAAAATACTTGACCCTTGACATTCTGAGTCTGACTTATTTCATGTAGCATGATGTTTTCCATTTCTATTCATTAACAAGCAAAAGCCACAATTTCATTTTTCTTTATACCTGAATAAACCTTCACTGTGTATAAATACCACATTTTCTTTACCCATTTATTTGTTGACTGGCACCTGGGCTGGTTCCATAACTTGGCTATTGCGAGTTGCATTGCTATAAACACTAACGTGCCTGTACCTTTATAGTATGTTGATTTTAGTTCTTTTGGATAAATGCTGAGGTGTGGGGTAGCTGGATCATATGGTGGTTCCATCTCCAGTCTTTGAGGAATCTCCATTCTACTTTACAGAGTGGTTGTATTTATTTGCAATTTCATAAATAATGTATGAGTGTACATCTTCCCCCACATCTTTGCAAGCATTATTATTTTCTGTGTTCTTGAAAATTGCCATTCTGACTGGAGTAAGATAAAATCTCAATGTAGTTTTGATTTGCATTTCCTGATTGCTGGAGATGTTGAGCATTTTTTTCATATGTTTATTAGCCATCTGTGTTTTTCTTTTGAGAAATTTGCACATTTATTGATGGGATTATTTGTTTTTTGAGCATTGAGGTTTTTGAACTCTTTGTATATTCTGGATATTAACCCCCTGCCAGAGTTGTAGCTGCCAAAGATTTTCTCCCATTCTGTAGGTGCTCTCTTCATTTCCTTAACACTTTGCTTTGTTGTGCATAGTTTTTTTTGTTTTATTTTTTAATTTGGTGGCATCCCATTTAATGATTCTTGGCTTTATTCTTGAGCTTTAGGGATCTTGCTAAGGAAGTTGATGTCTGTGCCAATATGTTGGAATGTTGAGCCTATGCTTTTGCAAAGTTCCTGGTCTAATTACTATGCCCTTAAGTTGCTGAGTTAATTTTTGTGCATGGTGAAAGATAGGGATCTAGTTTCATTCTCCTAAATATTTATATCCAGTTTTATCAGCACAATTTTAGAACGGCTATCATTTCTCAAATGCATGTCTTGACAGCTTCACGGAGTATCAGATGACTGTATCTATGCGGATTATTTCTGAATCTTCTATTTCATTCGTATTCATGTTTGTGTTGGTGCCAGCGATGCTGCTTTTTTTGTTAATATAGTTCTATAGTACAATTTGAGGTCTGGTATTGGTGTTGACTCCAGCATCACTCTTCTTGATCAGTACTGCTTTGGCTATTCTGGGTCTTATTCAAATGAATTTTATGACTGTTTTTTTTTCCCCAGTTCTATGAAGAATGTCACTGGGCTTTTGATAGGGGTTGCACTATATCTGTGCAGCACTTTCAATAGTATGGCCATTTGGACAATATTAATTCTGCCTATTCAAGAATATGGAAGGTGTTTCTATCTTCTGAGGTCTTCTTCAATTACTTTCTTCAGGGTTCTATAATTTTGATTAGAGAGATTACTCAACTACTTGGTTAGATTTATTCCCAAGTGTTTTCCTTTGTTTTTTTTTCTTTGAGGTTATTATGAATGGCATAGTTTTCCAGATTTCTTTCTCAGCAGATTCATTATTAGAGTATAGGATAGGCAATTGATTTATATATGTTGATCTTGTGTTCTTCAATTTTGCAGAATTTACTTATCAGTTCTGGATGTCTACTGGTGGAGGTTTTTTAAAAAGATTTTTATCAATATTCATTTATATTGTGTTTTACAGTTTATTAAATATTTTTATATTTATAACTAAGCCTTGTGATTTTCTTTTTTATTGGTGCATTAAAATTGTACCTAATTATGGGATTTGTTGTCACATATTCATAGATGCACAAAATACAACAGTATAATTTGGTCAACATACGCCCACTCCCAGCAGTCCCCTACCACCCTCCTTCCGTTCCCTGGTCTCTTGCCTCTCTTTCTGGGATATATATTTATTCTAATATACCCACATATATTTTTTCATTCTTGAATGAAGTTGCTAAAATGGTTTAAGCTTTTTTATCTTGCTGTTGATTTATAATTTCATTCCATTATGATCTGATAGGATACAAAAAAATTGTTTCTGTTTTTCTTGATACTTCCTTAGACTTGCTTTGTCTCCTGAAATGTGATCAATTTTATAGAAAATTCCATGTAACATTGAGAGGAAAGTAAATTTAGTTGTCAATGGATAAAATCTTCCATAGATATCTGTTAGAGTCATTCAATCAATGACATTTTTTCAGTTTTGAGGATTCTTTCCTTGGTTTATGTCTGGATGACCTATATTATGGTGTTAGTGTTATTCTGGAATCTCCCAGTGTTATTATATTGTTATCTATTTGATTCTTTATGTGGAGAAAGTTTTGTTTTATGTATGTAGGTGCAATGACATTTGGGGAATAAATAGTTACAGTTATTGTATCTTGTTTTAGATGATTCCCTTAACCAATATGAAAAAACCCCTCTTTTTCTCTACTTATTAATTTTGGCTTGAAGTCTCCTTTTTTTATATGAGAGTAGCTAACCCTGTTTCCTTTTGGTCTCCATTTTCATGGTATAACATTTTCTACCTTTTCATTTTCAGCCTCTGTCTATGTTTTCCTGAAAGATGAGGTTCTTACAGATGACATATCGTGGAGTCTTGTTTTTTAATCTATTATGCTGATCTATGTCTTTTGATTGGAGAGGTTAGACCACTTACATTCAAAGCTATTGTATAGAGAGATGACTTTCTTATTTCCTGTCATTTTGTTCGATTTCTAATACTGTATTCAGACTTGCTTCTCCTTTAATTAGCTATCCTTCTAGTGAGATTCATCTCTATGCTATATCACCTTTTTTATTTTTCGTTTCTCTGCATGAAATATTTTATTGAGTATGTTTTAAAGTGCAGGATCATTGGTTTTAAATTCTTTTAAATTTTGATATTCATGAAAGAATTTTATTGAATATTCAATTCGGAATGAATTTTGTTGGATATAATAATCTTGATCGGCACCCATTTTCTTTCAGGGCTTGCTGTATATTATTCCACACCTTCTTCACTTTTAGGGTCTGAGGTGAGAAATCTTTTGAAATCCTAATTGACTTACCTCTAAATGTGACCTGCCAAATTTTTCTTGTAGCTTTTCAAATTCTATCCTTACTCTATATATTACACATTTTAATTTTAAAGTGCTTTAGGAGAGCTTTTTTTTTATCATGTCTATTTAGGGTTCTAATTTTCTTTTTTATTTATGTTTCCATCGCATTCCTAATGATTGGAATGTTTCCCGATATTATTTTATTGAAAAGGTTTTGTATTCCTTTAGTTTGTATTTTGATACTTCATCTATGCCTATGAGTCTTACATATGGTTTCTAAATATTATCCCAGATTTCTTGAATATTCTGGTCATGGTGTCTTAACATCTTTTTTGTTGTTATTGTTATCTTTAAGATTATACAATTTGTCTCCAGGTCCTGAAACTCTCTTTAAAGTGATATAATTTATTGTTGCTTTCAACTGAATTTTCAATTTGATTTCTTGCATCTTTCATTTCCAGGGTTTATGTTGGTTTATTTTTCATAATCCCTGTCTCTTTCCTTCCTATATTTTATACATTCAATCATCACATTTTCTTTTAGCTCATTGAACATTTAACTGTGAATTTTATGAATTCTTTCACTGACATTTTCTCTCTTTCATTGACAGTGGGTTCAGTTTTCTAGTTGTGTGCTGCTCAGGGTGGTTTGTTCTATTGCTTTTACATATTGCTTGTATGTCTACACAATCTTCTGGGATTACTATTGCTTGTACTTTTTATGCAAGAGACAATTTAGTGAGCTTCTCTCTCTTAAATGTCCTGGACTGTGCAAATATTCAGGTATTGATATTCCCATTCAAGATATATCCTTTGAGTTTCAACATCAGCACCACTCTAAGAGAAGATACTATATCCTATTAACTACAATCGGTTCAGAGCAAAGCCACATACTAATAAACCTTTGGGGACATGTTAAAAATATTCTCCATATTTCTTCTGGTTGAGGTATAAAATTATAGTAATATTCTGAAATAGGTTGAGCAATGAAAGATAGTAAAATTCCTATTAAATTATATAGGGACTGAAAAAGTGGAAGAGAGGAAAAACAGGTAAAGTAAAAGAGAAAAGAGAGACAGGAGTAATATAAACAAATGTCAAAAAAAGAAGAAAAAGATGGAGTGGGGATTTAAGGCAGTAGCATGTAATTCAGAAGAGAAAAGATGGTCTGAGGGGAACAAGTACAAATCTCAGAAAGGAAAACAAAGACAGTGATTCTAGATAATGCTTTAAAACATTAGAAGACATGCAATCACATTTATTAAGGGTACAATATTGAATGGTAGGGAATATCTATCAATTCAAAAAGAAAAGTAATATATGTAAGATCAAAATTGACATTAAAATAATTTATAATTATCCGTGCCAAGTTGATAAAATTTCTTATTGAGTCTTGGTGGTTGGAATTTCATCAGGATTTGGGGCCTTTAGGAGATTTCCACTACCTTCCACTTTACCTCTATTTTTTCCTGAATATAGAAGTAGTCATCAAACCAGCTCACCTCCAACAAACTTCTGTGAGGCCCCTTCTGATTTTTGGGTGGATCTAGGTACCTACTATTTATTTGTTGTGCCAGAGGAGGTTGTCTATGTGTTAGTAGCCTGTATGTTCACTTTTAGGAGACATAGTCTTATGTGCCCTTCTGCATAAAAGCTCCAGATATCTGGTGCTATCAAATTCTGTGTGGGCTACCTTGTGTATATTTTGGAGTTATAGTGTATGGCACTCTAAGGGAGAGGTATTCTAATGTGTTTGATGTAGCAATGGTGGCCTATGGGGCAGTGGTGATGGGTGTATATCTGCTGCCCTCTGAGAATGTGCAGGTAACAGGTTAATGGAATTGTATCTGGGCACACAGGATAGTGGCTGATGTCTGTGAGATGGTTCTCTGTAAGCTTCTTTGTGGGGTATAATGTCATTGTGTATGTGCAAAATTCTTTGCTAGCTGCTTAAATTTATTATTGGTAATTGCTTTCTGTGAGTCCATGCATCTGAATTAAAACTGAGTTAACTGGCAATTCTAAAACTAACACCTATCAATCTTCATAGAAGTGTTGGGGTACAGGAGCAACTTCCCTAGTTATTTGGATTTATTGCCATCAAGTTCTTATTTATCAGTTCTGGAGTTCAAGCCTATAAGTTATGAATGGTGCTATGCTGAATCTGCTGGCTGTTTCTGTAGAGTGAGGGAGCACAGAATGCAGTGCTCAAGGTTGTTGCACTGACTGCTGTGGGATGCTGTGGGTACCCACTCCCTTACACAGGGCCTTCATTAAAGTGGCATAGAGTTTGGTGGCTTTCTGCAAGCATGATTGCAGATATGTAATTGTAAGTGTGGTTGGTGGCATAGATACCTCCATCCTGGCTGGCATAGATCACTGGATTATTGCCCCTGCAACTGAGCTAGAGAGCAGGTTGGCCTGCCTGCATCTGATCTCCAAATGCCCACAGTTATTAATCCCATGTGCTCCATCCCTCCTTTGATACTTTTTTGTAATAGTGCTAAGCATTTGAAGTCTGCAACTGTGGGACCTGCTGTGCAGGATTTCTCTAGATTTTCTGTGGCACATACATCTCCACCTTGATTGGTACAGTTCACTATCTAGGGTGGAATGTCACTTGGCCCATCTTTGCCTAAGTTTCTGTGGTTGCTGTGTGGAGCACTGAGTTGGGATGAGCACTCCTCAGGAATGATTCACTCACAGGTCAGTTACACATCACACACCTTGTCTGAGGGGAGGTGGAGGTGTTCCAATAACTTTCAACCAGCACCAATTCCTCCACAAGTTCCTTGTAGACAGATTACTGAGATAATCTATTTTGGAGGTATTTCCTCAGGTTTTATTTATTACTATCAGAAAGGGGGAACTGTTGAATTAATTCTTCTAGAGAAGATGGGTAGCTGTTGACTTTACAAAAGGGCTGCCCTGCCCAGCTCAGTATTTAGAGCACATTTTAAGTTAAAACATTTGATCTCCTTCATTGTCTTTAATGCTCTTTGTCTGCTTTTATTTCTAGTTATTGTTAAGAGTATAAGCTTATGGACTTTTCCCCTTCCTCTTTCTCTCTGTGTTACCCATCTTCCATAAATTTACCTGATCAGGGCTTGAGGTCTAGGAATTCTGTCCTTATTTTCTGCTCAGGCGACCAATATCCAAGTCCCTTCAAGTCTCAAATGGTCCGATACTGAGTTTCAGAGTGTTTACTCTATCACTCAGCTCTCTGGTTATTCTTTCACTACATCCTACTGAGTGTGGAGGAGTCAAGGTTTGCTGCTGAGAGGCAATCAACAATCTCCTTTCATCCTTCATAATACTGTCTTTTAAGGTGATATTCCTGAATGGGATATGAAAGACAAAAATCTGGAGCCAACAAGTTATATATTATCTGATTATTGGTGAAGGCAGAGAGAATAAATGTTAAAAGAAAGGCACCCTGAGAGGGGAGACATGGGGACCTATGGGTAGGTCCAAGAATCAGGTGTGAAGAAGGAAGAAGTTCCACTGCATACACTCAAGTCTCAGATTTCATCTTTACCCTACCTCATTTCTTAGCATTTATAATTATTGCTACCATTTAGCTCTTTTGATTGTAAATCTTATCAATCTCTGTATCCAGATATTGGAATGAATCTGGTAAATAGCAAAACCCTGATAATTTAATAGGAGGGCATGAAGAAAATGTGTATTTAATTTGCCATAAATATTGCAACTCAACATTTTAAAAGCACTTAGTTAAGACTGTATTCCTTTCACCCCTCTCCCAAATAAGTCACAGCAGAATCTGCAACCTGTAATATCTGTCTGAATACCACAGAGAAATCACCCATCATCTTTGCCCAGACATATACTTATAGAAGAAAGAAAACACCTTGACCTCTAGCATCTCATACCTGCCAACAGAAAGGCAAAGTAATAGGTAGAAATAGATAAAACAAGTTAAGAAAAAGCAAAAAGAAACTGAATATAATTTACAATGGCTCATTCAATCCAGCTTCTATCAGGGTAGAACTCAGAAAACTTTCCAGATGATACTAAAAAGACCATGATGGAAACATTTCCCTGGAACTGACACCAATGAGTTTTACCAATTGTTTAGAAAGGAGAAAATGGAAATATAACAACAGCAGTGTTTGCTGTTAAATAAAATTCTGGTCTATTTGTCTATCTATACACATGCACGTACAAAAGTTGACTGGAGAACTATGAATTATTCATACCATAGTATAAATTAATCCATTTATTGTTGTGATATTTGCAAATTAAATAAATTCTTCCAGTGCTGATCTCTGTCCAAGCCCATTCTTTAAATACGCCATGGGTTTAATCAATACAGGCTCAAACATCCAAAAATTCTGGTTAGGATTCAACAAAATATTTAGCAGATCAAATGAAAATATTTTGGATCTGAAGACTTTATTTAATTGACATAAATGGAAAAAGACACATGCCTAAACTATGGATTAATATGTACCATTTTAATGTGATAGTTGAAGATTCACAAATCTTTCTCCTAAACAAATGAGCAAAGGAAAAATCCTAACAAAAGCCAGAGCAGGAAACATTCCTACAAATTGTTAACAATTAGATTTTTCTCATGTTACAGTCTAAATAAATCAAAGTACAATAAATTTTAAAATTTACTACTGTGGGGCTGGAGCGGTGGCTCAGCGGTTTTGGCGCTTGGCTGGCAAGCATGAGGACCCGGGTTCAAACCCCAGCACCACGTATACAACTGAGTGTTGGAGCAACTAAGGCCATGTGAAAAACTAAATAAAGTTATTTCTCTCTTTCTCTCTCTCACTGTCCCTCTCTCTTTAAAAAAAAAATTACTACTGTGAGAATCCTTATGAAAATGAAAGGTATAAATCACATATCAAAGAAGAAATGTCAAGCAAAGAACTTGAAATCTTCTCAAACAATTCTCACTCATAATATATCCCTTTACAACTAGGTTATTATACAATTAAAGGCACAGGAAGGAGAACCTGAACTCATTTTTTAAAAATTCTTTTTAGGAGTGCATTATAATTGTACATAATGATGGGCTCTGTTGTCACACATTCCTAGATGCACATAATACAGCAATACAATTTGGTCAATATTCCCACCCCACCACATCCCTCTTCCTCCCTTCTCCCATTCCCTGATCCCTTGCCTCTCTTCTGGATCCTATATTTACCCAGAAACAAAAATCACTGCAAGTTCAGTGTAAGTACAATAACATAATTATTGTACCTATTTTTATATTTACATAATTTATACCTATTTTTATATACATGACTATAGTATATACAGTGACATACTTATAAATGCTTGGAATGTACGTTGCTTTATCTCAGTTCCAACAATTCCCCTTCTCCTCCCTTCCTATCATCCATTGTTCTTCTTTGATATATACTGACAGTAGGATTAAGCATTTACATTTCTGTAAAGACATGCAGTATAGCTGGTTCAAATATCTTATGCAGTATCTTGCAACTGTGTCCCATAAATGCTAATAAATTACATTTTTATTCTATGGTTCTAATTCATGAGTTTATCTACCTTTACCTCAAACCTGGGTTCAGCTCAAGCCACCATAAATGAGGGAAAACATTTGACCTTTGACTCTCTGGGTTTGGCTAACTTCACTCAGCATGATTTCTTCCATTGCCATCCATTTACCTTCAATGGATGCAATATCATTGTTTTTAATAGCTGAGTAAAATTCCAGTGCATATATATATATATATATATATTGGAGCTTTTGGATCTGTTCATCCAGTGAGGGGCATCTGGATTGATTCCATAATTTAGCTTTTATAATTTGAGCTGCTACGAACATTGGATTTTGCTGTCACTATAATTTGATGATTTTAACTCCTCTGGGAAAATACCAAAAAGAGGGATAGCTGGATCATATGGTGGATCCAAACATAATTTTTAAAGGAGTCTCCACACTGCTTTCCAAAGCTTCTGTACCAGTTTGCAATTCCACCAACAGTGTGCTAGTGTTCCTTTCACCCCACAACCCTTCCAACATTTGTTATTGTTTGTATTCTCCATCTTTGCCAGTCTGACTGAAGTGATGTGAAATCACTTTTGATTTGCATTTCTCTGATTACCAACTATTTAGAACACTTTCTTATGTATTCATTGGCTTGCTCAATGTATCCTGTTGAGAAGTTTCTGTTTAGCTTTCTGGCCCATTTATTGACTGGATTGTTTGTGTTTTTGTTATTGAGTTTTTGAGTTCAATGTATGTTTTGGATATTAGTCCCCTATCAGAAAGATCACAGGCCATGATTCTCTTCCATTCAGTAGGATGTCTCTTGATTATTTTGACTGTTTCCTTGGATGTACAGAAAATTTTTAGTTTAATGGCATCCCACTCATTTTTTGACTATAATTATTTCACTTTAGGAGTCTTGTTGAGAAAGTCATTGCCAACTCCGATGTGCTAGAGTGTTGGTCCTAATTTTTCTTCTGGCAGTTGTATGGTAGCTGCTTTAATTTCTAATTCCTTGATCCATTTAGATTTTATTTTTGTGCAAGGTGAGAGATAAGGATCTAATTTGTTTTCTGCAAGTGGCTTTCCAGGGTGTTGTGCTGTATCAAAGGTCTTTTTGCATCTATTGAGATAATGATACGGTTTTTGCCCTTAATTCTTTTTAAGTGATGAATCATATTTATTGATTTGTGTATGTTAAACCAGCCTTGCATACTTGGAATGAATCCCAATTGATCATGATGGATTATCCTCTTGATGTGTTTTTGAATGTGGTTTGTGAGAATTTTATTTAGGATATGTTGTGTCAATGTTCATGAGGGATATCGGTCTGCAGTTTTCTTTTTTTGATGTGTTTTTGTTGGGTTTTGGAATCAGAGTTATGGTTGCTTCATTAAAAGTGGGAGAGTTACCTCTTTTTCAGTTTCTTGGAACAGTTTGATAAGAAGAGGTGTTAGCTCTTCTTCAAATATGTGGTAAAATTCAGCAGGGAATCCATCAGGTCTTGGACTTTTTTTCTTTGAAAAACTTTTAATTGCTATATGGATTTCAGTGCCTGTTATTGGTCTGTTTAAGATTTCAATTTCATCCTGTGTCAATTTGATGATGTTGTATGTGTCTAGAAATTTGTCCATGTCCTCCAGATCATCAGATTTATAGGTGTATAGTTGTTCAAAATATGTTCTGATAATCTGTTTGATTTCAATGTGCTCAATGTTGATCACCCCATTTTTGTTGGTGATTTTGTTGATTTGCTTTGATTCTCTTCTTCTTTTAGTTAAATTAGCTAGGGGTCTGTCAATTTTGTTTATTTTTTTGAAGAACCAAGCTCTTTGTTTCATTGATTCTTTTTATTATGTTTTTGTTCTTAATTTCATTGATTTCAGCTTTGATCTTTATTATTTCCTGTCTTCTGCAGGCTTTGGGATTAAATTGTTCCTCCTTTTGTAGAGATTTGAGGTGGAACATAAGCTTATTTGTTAGGGATCTCCTAATTTTTAATGTAGATGCTCAGTGCTATAAATTTTCCCCTTACGTGTGCTTTCATGGTGTCCAGAGATTTTGATATGTGTGTCTTCATTCTCATTCTCTTTCAAGAATTCCTTAATTTCTGTTTTCATGTCTTCTAGGATTCATTCTTTGTTTAAGAGGGTATTATTCAATCTCCATGTACATTTGTGTTTTCTGTGATGATTTTTGCTAATAATTGCTAGGGTCATAGCATCACAGTCTGATGGGATACATGAAATAATTTCTACTTTTTTATATTTGCTGAGATTTCCTTCATGAACTAGAATATGATCTGTTTTAGAGAAGGATCCATGTGCTACTGAGAAGAAGCACAGCCAGTTGGGGGTGGAATATTCTGTAGATATCTGTTAAGTCTGTTTGATTCATCATGTTGCTTAGACTGGAGATCTCTTTACTGTTTTTTGCTTTGATGATCTATCCATTGGTGATAGAGGTGTATTAAAATCTCCCAGTTCTATTGTGTTGAGGTCCGCTAGTGGTTTTATGTCTTGGAACAATTTTTCCACATAGTTGGGAGTATTGGTGTTTGGAGAGTATATATTTACTATGGTTATATCTTCCTGAAGTATTGTTCCCTTTACTAGGTTGTAGTGGTGGGAGCTGTTGGTGACATGGAGGATCTTCGTTGGGTAGGTCCAGGGCCAGGGCTGCTCTGACTGCTCCAATAGGGTCCTCCTAGTGGTGTCTGATTGCATGCCTGCAGGGACTAAAAGAGGCCTGGAGGCATGTGGGGAGCTGAGGAGGTAGGGTTCCCTAAACTCATTTTTAATTAAATATATAATGAGCAGATAGTTTTCTTTCTGATGG
The DNA here is from genome assembly GCA_004027875.1 of Aplodontia rufa. Classification (NCBI taxonomy): domain Eukaryota; kingdom Metazoa; phylum Chordata; class Mammalia; order Rodentia; family Aplodontiidae; genus Aplodontia; species Aplodontia rufa. The sequence continues at coordinate 1,799 of PVKS010008556.1, read as the reverse complement.
ATGTTTTTGGATATCCTACTCTGTAAACTATGTTTTTTTTTTTCTTTTAAAGAAAAACAAAACAAATTCTGTGGATAAGTTTGAGACTGGATAATTACACCTGTAAGCCTTGATATCATAGATTTATCTGAGTCCTGTTACATTTAGAAATTATCATTCTGGATTTGAAGAAGAAAGATACCCCTCAACTCAGGTTTGCTAAAACACTGTGATATACTAAGCCTGTCTATGCAAGTGAAATACAAACAGGTAACATTAGGTTTATATCACTAGGTGTTTAACATTCTGATTTGGCATTTTTTATTTTTTATTTTTCTTTTGCTTGCTTTTTAATTTGTTAGTCTCTGTGTTACTTGTTTGTTATTATTTTCTTTGTTTTAGCATACTTGGAACTAATATCAATATTAGAACACCAAAAACAATCAAACATTTCATAGAGTTATTTTCTCATATTTTGCCATTATGAGAATAGCAGAAAGTTGGTAAAAATATTAAATGCTCATTAATCAAAGTTAACATATTCATTTCAGAGAAGATTTGAAAAAAATAAATATGAAATAAAATATTCATCTCATCAAGAACCAATTCTTCCAACAGTATAGTGGACAGATTTTAAATTGGCCCCATGATAACTGCCTTGTGGTATTTTTATCCCTGTGAATTCCTTCCCCTTGAATGCGGCAGGATCTGTGCCTTGCTTTTAACCAATAGAACATGGCAAAGTTGAAACTCTTGTGAGATTGTTACATTATACAAAGACTCAGTCTTGCTTACAGACTCCCTTGCAGACTTTGAAAGCACAAGATGTCATGAAACTTAAAATCATAAGAAATTCAATGCTGCCAACAGACACGTAAAAAGGGAAGTGTATCATACCATGTTAGAATCTCCAAATGAGAAACCTGCCTACTATATCCTAGGCAGAAGACCCAGCTAAGCTGTACCCAGGCATTTAGTTTATAAAACCTCTGAATTACTAAGTGTGTGTTTTAAGTCACCAACTTATATTAATTTATTATGTATACTAATGAAATTCTACAATCAAAAAGATTTAACATGTAATGATTCACTTAAAAGTACTAATATAAATTGTTTGAATAGATACTGAGGACTGGAAATGATATAAAAAGTATGACGGAACTATGAGAAACTTGCATTGATCATTTGAAGAAAGAGTAATCATTAAAATTTTAACACATACACAGACAAAACAATTATTGTGTTATTTAGATTGAAATATACAAAATAACTCCTGTCGCTACCTCAGGCATTCCTGGGCATTGGCGGGGCAATCCGAACCAGCCGGATTGCCCCCGGGAGCCGATCAGGAGGATGAGTGCCGCCACCAAACCCTGGATCCCCCTTGCTGGGATCCCTTCCCTCTTGGTCGGGAAAACGAGTCAACCACACACAGCAGATGGCAGATCAGAATCGTTTATTTTCAAGGCACATGGATTTATGTAGGGAGGGGAGACAGCTACAGAACCAATGGTGAAGCGGCAGACTGGCTTATCCCAGCCAGTGAGGGACTGCTATGTTGGTGTTGTCAGCTATCACCAACCGGAAGGTACAGAAAGAAAGAGGAAGCAGCCCTCAGGCACAGGCGTGTACTCTTTTTTTGCTCAGAGCTCTGGAAGCATGAAAGAGGAGGAGAGGAAGAAGTGTCATGGCCTCCGGCGCAGTGTTTGTCTCTTGCACAGTGCCCAACAAACCCCAGTATACGTTCAATCAATCCCAGTATATGTTCCAGAATATATGTTCCATGTTCCTTTTGTACCACTATAAACTTCAATCAACCC
>PVKS010008555.1:0-67767 GCA_004027875.1 Aplodontia rufa | reverse complement strand
ATCCCTGTGCAGGCCCCCTGTGTAGACTTCCTGCCTAGACCCCCCATGCAGACTCCTGTGCAGACCCGTGTGTAGGACCCTTGCAGACCCCCTGAGCAGTCCCCTGTGCAGGCCCCTGTACATACCTGGGTCTGCGCCTCCTTCTCTTCTGAGTGTTCTCCATGCTCTGTTCTGGCTGTGTCACCTTCTATGCCATCTTCTGATCCCTGCTCCTGTGTCAGCTCCTGCCCAGTGCCGCAGGGAGCGTGCAGTGCCTGGATTCCCACCAGGTGCTCCTCCTCCCTTCTGTCCCTTTTTGGTACTGTTGGGCTGGTGCTGTCACCCTGTGTCCCTTGGTTCCTTCCAGGGGCTTCAGTTTCCTTTACTTCTGTGCATATTGGCTGTAGCTGTGTTGGAGGCTTTTCCTGCGAAGTCTGATGCCTCCTCCAAAGCCGGAAGTCCTGCTCTGTGACCACTGTCTTCTGTGCGGGCTACGTTTTCTCATTCCTTTGCGTATCTCTATTTTTGTTTGCTGCAAATGGACATTTTAGGCAGACATTGGGGCAGCTGTGGGCACTGACACCCAACTGGTTGAGGGAGGGGTACCTCTGAGCCTATGCTTGGGCTCCAGGTGGCCTGTTGCAGGGGTGCCCCACCTCCACCTGTACTAACTGCAGCGATTGCAGGGCTGGTTTCGGTAATGCCTGGGCAGGTTCTGTGAGCTGTGGGCTGCCTCAGAGGATTGCTCTGCCCCAGGAGGCCTCTTCCTGGCTGTGCCGCTTCCTGGTCTGTCTGAGAAACTGTGTTGGTCCTGGGCCTCTTTTCTCTTGCTCAACATCCAGGTCCTCATGGTGTCTGTCAGCAGCCCAAAGCCCAGGCTCGCCCCTGCTCTATTCCCACCCTCAGGGAGAATGCAGAGCTCTCCATTGGTTCCCTCACCTCGGGGTAGAACTTCACACCCTTGGGCAGAGCCTCTGGGATGATCCCTACTCTCAGCAGGCCCTGGTGGGTGTCCTCTGGTCTTCTCAGCCTGCACCTTCTAGTGTGCACCCATATGAGCAAGCTGAGGCTGGAAAGGTAGGCACCCATATTCTGCCCTGTGAGAGGGGCCCGCTAATCCTGGCCATCACCCTCTGCTGGTGCTCGGAACCGTCATCCTGGCTGTCCCACCTGCAGTTGTGCTTTGGTCATACAGGTGTGGAGTGCGGTGCAGATCGTGGCCCAAGCCACAGGGCTCTTTCCACCCCTGTTCAGAAGCCTCTGTGGGGAAAGTCTGCATAGCTGTGTGCCTGTAAGACGCCTTCCAAGGACTTCACGTAATGGCTGCCTGTCACACTCGAGTCGCTTTTCTGGTAGTGCCCACCTGGTCACTGTCTTTAACCTGAAACCCTTTGAGCTGGCATGAGGAAGACATATCAGGCCAGGCCAGTAACATGCGCTAGTGTTCTTCTTGCTGTGGCAGGCGAGATGACCTTTGGGTCAGGCTGCCCAGGTGCCATCCTAAGACCTACTGTGGAGGTAGGCGGCCTCAGCTTGACTGGGAGACCTGCCCACCCAGTGCCATTGGCCAGGCCAGCTCTTGTGGGAGCTCACAGCAGCACTATGCAGGCTGTGGCCTATTGGCCAGGGTGGCAGCGACTGGTTCTGCAGAGTAAAGGTGCCAGGACAGGCTGGGATATAGATGAGGAGAAAGAGGAAAAGGCTCCTAGCAATGAGGTCACAGCTGCCAACAGGTCACTGGCAGCCTGTGATGGGCCTGCTTCCTCTGTCCCCTGGCTGTTCCCGCATGGTATTTTGAACCATTTGAGAATAGTTGTCTTCCTAAACACAGGGATGTCTCCCCTGTATCCACACTGTCCACACTGTCAGGAGGCCCAGTGAGGACCCTCCAGAGCCCCAGCACCTGTTTTTGTCATTGCAGGACCAAGACCCTGGTCAGCCCTTGACTTTTCTAATCCTGGCCCTTACTGCGTATGATTAGACTGCTGTGTGGTGGGCCCCAGGGGTATTCTTCGTGGGACCTCCCTCGGGTAGGGGCTGTCCACACAGTCTGGTCCTTGGAGCCAGGGCAGTGTGGACTGCCCATCTTGGCAGACTGTCCCTTAGCCTCACCACTGGCCTTGTGTCTCTGACCGTCCTCTGGTCTCCGGGCCTTGGAAATGCTAGGCTTGTTTGATTTTGTTGACTCTGGCATCTGATCCAGGGCCCTCAAATGACCTGGACAGGCTGTACACTGAATGCTGGACAACACTGCCCCATGGAAGCTGCACAGCTAGCAGTTGATTTTAGAAGTTAAAAGACAGCTAGGAGTGGGGGAGCATGTTTGTAGCCCAGCACGGGGGACCCAGGCAATAGGAGGCTTGAGCTCATGTGGTCGAGGTCAGCTGGGGAAACGGCAAGACCCTGTGTTGGGGGGTAGACAGAAAGAAAGAAAGAAGACTAGAAGAGACACTCACTTTCCATAGCAGCTTGACTTCTGCGAGGGATCAGCACTGACTGGAGTCTCCAGAGCAGGTGTGGACTTCAGATGCTTGGTGCCACGTGCTCAGAACCTAGGACAGGAGGGAGCCACCCTTGTCAAAGCTGTCTGGAAAACATCTTGGGGTTTGGGAATGCAGCACTCGTGGTTCCTGGTTGCCAAGACCTCTCTGCTGCACCTTCACAGAGCAGTTTGGGGGAGGGCAGGGTCTCAGTGGTGGGAAACTAGCTTGGCTTTGTTCCGTTCTCCCAACTGAACAATCTCTCTCTGCAGAACTGTGGCCTTCTTGCTCAGCAGTCTAATCCCAGCTGGGGGGCTTAGGAGAACCAGGCACCCGGTCTCTTGTGCTTGATTTAGAAATATAAAAGGAGGGGCTAGAGCGGTGGCTGGGCAATTATGGCACTTGCCCAGCATGCACAAGTATGCAAGTTCAAACCCCAGAACCATATACAAAACAACCATGTTCAAGCAACGAAAGCCACGTGATAAACTAAATAAAAATTCTCTCTCTCTCTCTCTCTCTCTCCCTCTCTCCCTCTCTCTCTTAAAAATAAAAAAAAATACAAAAGGAAGAGAGGATGTCCTTGCACCAGACTGTGGCCCAGCACAAGGGCTGTTTTGCTTCATCGCAGGTGTGACACTGTGACACATGGTTTCAAGGGTCACTGAGATGTAGGCCTAGTGGCTGCTCCACTCCCCTCAGTCCCCTGCACTGGTTTTTCCTGTTCTCAAGTGCAGGTGAACAGTCCCTGCTGGACCCAGGCCCCGTGGCTGCTCCTTGGGTGGGTGCAGCAGGGAACGGACCCGGCTGTCAGGACTTCACTGCCGCCCCATCATGAGTCCTCTGCCCCAGGATTCAGGGATGGAGGTGATGTCAGTGGCCAGTGGGTTCCTGCTGTCTCGAGTGGGTCCCCCACCCCAGGATTCAGGGATGGAGGTGATCTCAGTGTGCCATGTAGACAACAACAGGACCTGCTGCAGAAGGAACAGAAATGGCCTCCTGGCCTCCTGGCCTCCTGGCCGAGTCCATGGTCCTGACCCAGCACCACCCTCTCCAGACATGGAAAGGACCCAGAGATACAGACCCACCCCTCAGTGACAGACCCCTAGTGACCACAGAGCTGGCAGTAGGGTTGATGCAGCACCACCCAGATGGCTCCACACTCAGCCAGGACAGGGTTCCCACTCTCTCTAGTCCAGTGCATCAGGCTTGTGGCTGTACCAGGAGGGATGTGGGTCACCATGCCCAGCCAGGGCCATGGGCTGCTGCAGGGCTTTGGGTGCTTTGGATGGAGAGGAACGTGCCCTGGTTGGGAGTGACCTTGCTGGCCAGGAGCTGCTGTGGTCACACTGTTCAACAGGATGCCCTATCCTGAGCCAGCTCAGCCTGATGGGCCCACTACACACTGGGGCCTGGTGCCAGTTGCCTCATGCCAGGCAGCCCCTCAGTGTCACCAGCCTTCCCCATTTTGGGGCTCCTGTGGGGGCTGGTGGACTCTGGTAGCACCCCTGTGCCAGAGCTGCCCTCTAGGTGGGTGGTGGCCAGTACCTCTCGGGAGCGTGGGATCCTCTGAGCACGCAGCCCAAGCAGTGCTGCAGGTGAGGTTGTGAGCTGGTGGCCTGCAGGGCCCACATCCCTCCCTCCGTGAGCTCCAGCGGTTTTGCACCTCTGGGGAGGGGCTGAAGAGAGTGTCCCATGGGGTCCTGGTGCTAGCTGAGCCCCTCATTCTGTCCTCTGCCTGCTGCTCCCAGGGCAATGGGAAGGCCTCTGACTGATGTGGCCTGGACCCGCCACACGAGGGCGCTCGCCTGCTGTCGCAGGGCTGGAACCTGGAAGTTGCTGGCTGGTCCATTGGCTTCCTAGGGAAACTGCACTGTCACAGTGGGGTGTCACTGCAGGTCCCCAGCCCAGGGCTCAGACTCCTGCTTGGACCTGGGTCCTGTCTGCTCCCAGTTTCTGGGGGACAGGGTCTCTGCCACTGTCCTTGGGGCTGCAGTTCCAGTTTACAGAACTGACTGCTAGTTGCCTTTCTGGTCCCTCCCCTGTTACAGAGCTATGGACTGCGTGGTATCCCAGCCCTGGCCACCCACCCTAGCCCTCTGGGTCCCACAGGAAAACCTGGGCAGAGGCGGGAGGCGTTGTAGACACCAAGGCCCTCTGAACTGGTCAGGGCTACATCAGAGGGACCAGCAGTCTCCTGTTACTTTGAGCTATGATGCTCACGATTTGAGAGAACAATGTGTCATTACCCTGGGCTGGGAGGGCTGTGCTCTGGAAGTGGAGGTGTTGGGAGGTGGACGTGACCTAGCCCCGACTCGCGTTGGCCTATCCCTCCTGTGTGCCTGGGATGGGCCTGGGGATCTTCTCCGCTGGAGCTCCCCACCTCCCATGCTGGGAGGGGCTGGTGAATCCCAGACATGTCTTCAGGTTGGTCCTAGGTGTCTGTCCTTAACATGTGGGGTGGCTCTCCAACTCTCTTGTCTAAACACAAAGTCCCTGCGCTTTCCTCTGACTAATAATGCAGACCATCCTCTCCTCTCCTGTGCCTCCCGCCATTTGTCCACTGATACTGCCCAAGTCTTTGACTAGCTTGCTGTTTTTGTGTTGTTACTGATCACAAAGATTCAAAAGGAATATTAACTCCAGGGCCCTAAGTGGCTCTGGCAGAGCTTTTCCTGGGCTTTATCTTGTGGAGGTAAACCTGGGTCCGGTCTCTGCATCAGTGTTCCAGCTTGCTCACAGCCTCAGATGACCAGCTTCTTGGGGTGGGGGATACCCACTGTCCATGTCCTCACAGCCCTGCAGAAGTGCTGCCCCGTCTTGGGTCCCTGGCCTGTCAACTTCTGTCCTCTGTGTTCAGAGGCGTAGGGAATTCACTTAACCTCCGGAGTAAACTCTTAGTGCTCCCTGAAGGGCCGAAGCCAAAGAAGAGGATGGAGACCCACAGGAGAGAGCTTTGCCCTTACGGGAGGGGCTCCTGGCTCTGGCTTGTCGTCTGGGGACAGCCCAGTGCCTGTCCCTTGAGCTGTAGCTAACGCAGGCCAGAGCTTACACACCAGAGATTGGAACAGATCCAGGCCAGGGCTTGGTTGCAGGAAGCTCAGAAGGTTAAACCCAACTCAGCTGCAGGTTCCACACTGAGAAACGAGGGCCTTGGACACAGCACGCATGCACTCCAGTTCCCCTAAGGTGGGTGCCATCTCACAGGCTTATTGTCTAGTTGATCACGTGCCCAGGCTGCCTGCACCCCATGCCTGCCACAGAGGCTCTGGGGGACGGAGGTCTTGCTATAGCAAGACCCTGCTGGCCTGAGAACAGATAGCCCCTTCGTGCCTGAGCTGGAAAGTGGGGCAGAGGGCGGACCTCTGGGTTGGATGGTGTGTGATGTGCATGCACTGCTACTTGTTCCTCTGCCATAGGGTCCTTTCGCTCACTGGTTTGTGTGCTTATAGATGTAGTTCACAGGGCACATCACCCAGCAGGTAGCCTGCAGAGATCCAGTGTCATAGGTGGGATCCTTGACTGAGGCTTATGCTGTGTGCCTGGCGAGGCTCCTGAGATAACCCTGAGAACAGTCCCAGTGCTGAGGCTGGCCCTGTGTTCTGGAAGACAGAACTGTGATTCCAGCCCTGGAATTGGTTCCCCAGGACCCCAGGGCACAGAGTTCTGGGCATCTCTAGTGTGGAGTCAGTGTCTGTGCCCAGGCTCCAGGAGTGAGTCCCTCAGTAACACCAGGAGCTCCTTGCCCCACAGTGGCCCTGACCCACTTGTGTACTGGCCTCAGCTGTCTCCTGGCTCATGCCCCTGCCTGTACTGACCTGGTCACTCTGGTCCCTCTCCCCACATGGCTGAGCAGCTCTCTCCCTCTCACCCTAGACTTCGATCCACACCACTTCTGGCACTGGAACAGCTTTGCGGACTACGTGCAGTGTGTCCTGGCTTTCACAGGCGTGGCGGGCTACGTCACCTACCTGTCCATTGACTCGGCCCTGTTTGTGGAGACGTTGGGCTTCCTGGCCGTGCTGACCGAGGCCATGCTGGGTGTGCCACAGCTGTACCGCAACCACCGCCACCGCTCCACAGAGGGCATGAGGTAGGGGCACAGGAGGCTCCTGTGGCACTGTGTGCTGCTGGGGGGCACTGAACACGGGTCTTGAACTCTCTCTCAGCAGGTACTTCAGGGGCAAGGGTGGGGGAAGAGGCCATCTGTTGGGTGCAGTGCTTCCCTGGGCTGTGGACATTGAGATGGAATAGCAGGTGCCAGTGGCAGGCCAGGCTGTGCCCACACAGCCAGCAGGTAGTCAGGTCAGGTGACCCTCAGCAGTGCTGCCACCATGGGATCAGGGTGGCCTCTGGCTGTGGCCCTTTGGGAGGCGATGGTGAAGCTGCAGGCAGGCAGGGCCTGTGTCCTGAAGGACAAAGTCCCAGGAGACCTTTGAAGCCCCATGAGATAGTTGTATCAGGGGACCCCTCGTGAGCACAGGACACCTCCATGGGTTCCCTGGGGACCCTAGAGGAAAATGGCACATAGCAAATATGTCGACTGGGTGGGTGAGGAACACAGCATACTCTGTAGCCCAGCACCCCGATTCTCCCAGCCCAACATCCCTAGGGCCCCCAACATTCACACCTCCCCAAGGACCCCTGCTACTTTTGTTCCCCAGACCCTCTGGCCGCACACCTTCCCCAAGGCCCCCCATCCATGCCTCCCTGAGGGACCCCTGGTCCCTGACCCAGTCCTCTCCTGCCCACACCTCTCCAAGAACTCCCAGCCCTCCTCACTGAAGAAACCTTAGCCCCCACTTCTGCTGAGGTATATCCCACCATGTTTTATTCTGAGCACAGAGTTTGGTGGCAAGGTAGTAAGTGGAAGGATGTGCAGGAGGTGGCCTCAGCTCCCTGTAGCTCCCTTCACAGAACCAGAGCTCCAGGTTTAAGGAGTGGCACAGGTGCAGGTGCAGGAGTGGTATATAGCTGCAGGTGTGGGCTCTGGCCGGCTGCATAGGTGTGGAAGGGCCAGGTTGACCCACGTGAACACGTGAACACAGTGAATCCAGACTGCTGGGGTGGTCAGGTAACACGTGGAGCAGAAGGCTTCCTCATCTATGGGGCTGGGACCACTATGACCCTTGATCTGTTCAGGCCAGATAGGAGGGAAGAGGGCATGTATGCTGGGCTCAGGGTAAGTGGCTGTGGAATTGAGCCTGGGCTCAGCTCAGAGCACCAGCAGTGCTCTGCCTCATACTTGCCCCTGGATTATGGCAGCCATGTGTGGAGGGTGAGCTGCAGCCTGCTGGTGAGGGTCTCACGGAGCACTCTCCCTCCCAGGGACATGCAGGACTGGGCATGGGCACTGCCAAGTGAGGCCTATCAAGGGGCCACTCCCCTGGGCCAGTGTACAGACTCCCTGGAGAGAGGCCAGTGTCCTGTGTGGGCTGCATTATGTGCACAGGGGCTGCCCTCAGCAGGTGCAGACGGCAGGGTCCTCCCTAAGTGTGCATCTGCCCCTCCTACACATGTGACCATGGAGGGGAGACCCCAGGTCTCACACTGACTGCCTCCTGGGTCAGTATCAGGGTACATATCAGAGGGACCCAGCTGCTCATCCAGCGCTGGGCCACATCAGCATAAGCATGGGCTCCTGGACACAGGACCTAGGTCAGATGGGGACACGATCTCTCCCTAATGCAAGGACACTGAGACCATAGTTGTGTTGTCCTTGGTTCTTGCTGAGGTTCTTGCAGGTGTGGGCTCTGGCTGGCTGCATAGGCATGGAGGGGCCCAGTTGACTCACATTGGGTGCCCTGCTATTCAGCAGAGGGAGCTGGGCGTGGAGTTATGGGGGCGGTGTGCAGAAGCTCCCACCACACAGGGCGCTAAGCCTTCAGCAGGCACAGGCCCCAGTTCACCTGTGCTCCCGTAATGGCAGTGCTGGCACTGATGGAAGCTTTCCGTAGTCCCCAACTTTACTGTCCTGCTATGTTGTGTCTTCTGTGGTATCTGTGCAGGCCACATGCACAGGCCACATGTCTCAGTGGGGCCTCACATCTCTGCTCCACGGCCCCACTCTGGGTTCCACTTGGTTCCTGGACATGTCCCCTCGTGTACTCCTGGACACTTGGATTGTCTGTCCAGAGGCCTGCGAGGATCCTTAGGTCCTTGTGCACCCTGCTCTGCTCCAACAAGAGCACTGAAGTCCCCCGAGGTCTGGGAGTGGTGATGCTCCAGGCCATTGTGGAGGAGGCTCCTGGGTATAGACTGGGAAATTGTGGATACTCCCAGCCTAGGGTGTGCAGTGCTGTGCTGGAAAGGTGTGCAGGCAGCAGCAGGGACGTCCCAGCCTAGAGTGTGCAGTGCTGTGTTTGAAAGGTGTGCAGGCAGCAGTAGGGACGCCCCAGCCTAGAGTGTGCAGTGCTGTGTTTGAAAGGTGTGCAGGCAGCAGCAGGGACGTCCCAGCCTAGAGTGTGCAGTGCTGTCCTTGAAAGGTGCACAGGCAGCAGCGTGGATGTTATTGTGTTTTTCCATTGGCCTACTGGCATCACTGTCCGGGGCCTAGGAAAGTGTAGAGGCCCTGGGACTTGCATCATAATCTCTGCCTCAACTCTATCTTAAGATTACTAGAATGTTTAAGAATGAAGAGGGACTTTGAATTCGTACTTGACTAATTTGAGTAACCTCAAGTAAGTAGCCTTGTAAGAGTGGCCCTGTAGCGTATCTCTGGAAGGTTCTACCTCTGGGAATACATGTGTCCTGGCAGGTGTGCACACATGCATATCAGTCCCACACTCACACATGTACAGATGGGTGTGCCCTGTGCCCACACACAAGCACACATGGGCACCACCTAGATTCATGTGTGTGGATGGGTGTACACACATGCACACATGTGCCCTCACACACACATCCACGAAGGCACCCACACCACACGTGTGTGGATGGGTGTGTACACACTCACAAACATGCACCTAGAATCACACTCATACCCACATACACATACAGACTTGTTTATACTTTGTCCACCATGGAGCAACTGCCAGAGGTATTTTTGAATAATAGTTTTCCTTTCAAAAAATATTAATGGGGGGTTTGGAGGGGTGGCTTGGTGGTTATGGCGCTTGCCTGGCATGCATGAGTATCCAGGTTCAAACCCCAGCACCCATGTATACAACTAAGTGTTGGAGCAATGAAAGCCATGTGAAAAACTCAATAAAATTTGATTCTCTCTGCTCTCTGTCTCTCTCTATCACTGTCCTCCTCTCTTAAAGAAAAAAAAAAATATATATATATTAATGGGTGTCACTTCAGTACCATGCTATGAAGTGATAAGCCTTTGAAATAACTACTAATTAATGCAGCGATCCCAAAAGGCAGATTCTGTGGGAATATTTGCATTTTTCTCCCACCAGTTTTTGCTAGATGTGAAGAGTGTTCCCTAACAAGTAATTATTGGAGAGCGGAGGTGGGGTTCTGTAAGAGATAAGGGGGTGGAGAGCCCTGAGAGCTTCACCAGTGGAACTGCTGTTACTGAAGAATGGGGAAGGATGTTGGGGACCTCGCAAGTGCAGAACAGGGAGGCAGAGAGCTTGCGGAATCAAGGGAGGGGCAGATGCCCGCGGCAGGGCCACAGTTGTGCATGACCACGGAGGCCACATGAGGAGAGGCAGGCAGGTGCAGGCCGCATTCTGTGGCCATGCTGGTGAGTAGACTTTGAGCCACATCTGTTCACCTGGCCACTCTGCTGCGTCCACAGGGCCCTGGGTTCTTGCCATTGCAGGCTGTGCCCAGAAGCCTGGTCCTGCGTGAGATCCTGCCTGGGCCTCACTTTAATCTGCAGAGCAGGCCCCTGGGATCTGCAGCCTTTTGGGAAGCAGAGTGTGTCCACCCTCAGATCTCCGCGTGGCTCCTTGTGCTGTCTATACACAGGCTTGACTACTGAGTGGCAGATGCCCTGCAGGGCATGTGACGACAACTGCCTTCTGACAGGACACTTTAGAACTGGTCTGAGCTGTACGTCACATGCTGTGAATTGCCCGTCAGCTTGCACCTCAGGGGGCCTCAGCTGAGCACTGCATGGCTCGTAAGGGTAGACCCTGTCCTCAGTTGCTGCAGCCCCACAAACCCTGACCTGCCCCACCCCTGGCTCCACCAGCCTCATTCTGTCTGCTGACCTGCAGGCTCTGGACCTTCTGCAGTGGCACCGGCTCCTCCTGGGCAGTGTGTCCTAGGTGTGCTGGTGTCACTGCTGTTTGTGGCTGAGTGACATGTAGACATACCATGTGCATGGGCCCATCTTCAGCTGATGGGCACTTGGGCTGCTGGCCACCTTGGGCTTTCTCGCACAATGCCGTCTGGAACATCTATGTTTGGGTTGCCTGTGGATGCATGTTACCCCACCCTGGGGCAGACCCCCAGGTGCACAGTGGCTGGGCTACATGGCTACTCTCTGACCGTTTGGGGATCTGCCAGTCTGTTTCCATGGTGGGTGCACCACCTGTAGGGGATGTCCCCATGTCCTCTCTAGCACATGTCCGTTTGTGCTGCTGGCCACCCTTGCAGGCATGTGGGGTCTTGTGGCTTCGATTGCATGTCCTGGTGGCTGGTGACATGGAGCCCCTCTTCATGTGCTTATCTCATGGGCTCTTCCTCTGGGAGAAAGGTCTACTTGGGCCCTCTGCCTGTTTTTAAATTGGTCATGTGGAATTTTTTGAATTTCTGACTTGTAAGAGATTTTAAAAATACATTCTGGATATTAAACCTTATCAAACAAGATATACAGTTGCTTCTTCCTATCCTGTGGCCTGTCTTCTTACTTTCTCCATGCTGTTCTTTGCGCCTTTTTTCATTTATCTCACCTGATTGACCTCTGCCTAACCCTGGGTCACAGATCACCTCTAGGGAACATGCACTGGGCACAGTTCAGTGGTGGGGAAGCCCTTGTAGGTAGAAAGGGGGCCTGTACCTTGTGGGCTGGGTTGCATGCCTGTGTGGGCCAGGGCTGGAAGGCAGCTGAGCAGCTGCGGAGTTCGCCCTGTTGTCCAGGGCCTGAGCCCTTCCCAGTGGGACTTCACTTAGAGTAGGACTTGCCACTGGGCTAGGCCAGGCTCTGCATTAGGGAGCTTGCTCTTCGTCTACCCAGACAGTGCTGGGGCTGAGGGATCATGGAAAAGCCAGTGTGGGAAAGGACAGGAGTTCCTTGTCTTGGGAAACACAATGCATTACGATCCTGGCAGTGGAGAGGCAAGCCCTGGGCCCCACGCATCATGGCAGCTACTCGCATTGAGGTCCCTTCAGCTCTGGAGCCTGACCTGCTGCCCTACAGCCCCTAAGCAGGCAGCTGGTATCAGCCCCTCAGAGGCTCAGTGGTGGCTCAGGAAAAGCCGTCACCTGAGGGACTGAGGTGACAAAGGGTCCAGGTAGTGCCTGGGGCAGCGATAGTGTCATGCTTGGGCACATACCTGTGCTTCGGGGCCACCCATAGTGAGCATACCAGCAGCTGGCTGGGACAGGGACAGTGGTCCTGGGGTCAGGACTTCAGCTACATGTCCTTCTTGGGTTTTGCAGTTAGCCCCATGGGATCTCTGCCCACCCACCACGTAACAATGGAGCAGTTGCTTAACCTTTCTGCTTAAAAGGGTCATGCAGGCCACCTGTGATGTTTTGAGGCTGGTGGGAGGAGCTGGGGGCCTTTTCCATGGGCCTGTCTCATTCCATGCTGGCTGTACTAATAGGGCAAACCCAGACCAAGCCACACTGGGTTCAGGCTCAACAGGCCACAGCATGTCCCCCAACCCCCTGGATCACACCATCGACCTCTCTCGATATCCCTGTCCCCCTGGATCACACCATTGAACTCTCTCGATGTCCCCCATCCCCTTGGGCCACTGACCTCTCTTGATGTCCCTGTCCTCCTGGGTCACTCCACTGACCTCTCTCAATGTCCCAATGCCCCTGGGTCACCTCTGATCTCCCTCTTGTATCCCCGCAGCCTCAAGATGGTGCTCATGTGGACCAGCGGAGACACCTTCAAGACTGCCTACTTCCTACTCAATGGTGCACCCCTGCAGTTCTCCATCTGTGGCCTGCTGCAGGTGCTGGTGGACCTGGCCATTCTAGGGCAGGCCTATGCCTTCGCCCGCCACCTGCAGAAGCCAGCGCTGCATGCTACACACCCTGCCAGTGCCAAGGCCCTCTGAGGCATCCAGGGTGGACGAGACTGACCTGACTGTGGGCACTGAAAAGCCACCTGTGCTCCCACATCAGGGAGGGTGGCCCAGGCCCAGGCCCATCAGGGAGCATGCTGGGTGTGGGTGGAGATGCAGTCCTGGGATCAGCTTCTGTACCTGTCTCCATGGGGAGCGGGTACGCGGTGGCGGGGACCTGGCTAGCACTGGTGCTGCCCACCGAGGAGTGCGAGGGTGGATCTTATACCAGGGCTGGCTCTGAGGCATGCTCAACTGATGGAAAAGCAGCTGTGTGTCCCCACCATCCTCAGAAGCACTGGCCCAGCCCTGGGAGGTTGCCTGTCACCCAGGGTGGGCCGCAGGGCTCAGCAGCCTGCTGGGGCCCAGGATACAAGTCAGCTTCGCCCAGTGAGCCTCAAAGAGAGAGGGTCCTGCAGACCCTGGGAGGAGCCTGCAGCTCAAGGCTGGTGCAGGACATGCGAGGGTCCTGGCTGCTGGCAGTCCCATCCTCACACTGCCCCCGCCTACCTGAGTGTTGCTGTTGATGCTGTGCCTGCCAGAGGCAGGGACACTGGCCCAACACTGTCGCCATGTTCCTCCTTTCCACTCAACACGCAGTGACATGCTCAGTAACCCTGTGCTGACCTGGTCACTACTGGCCCTGAGAGTTTTGGATGCTTCCCTGGGCTCCCACAGGCAGTGTCTTCACCATGCACAGGTCACTGGGGGGACTGTGGCTGGCAGGAGAGTGGCAGCACCGTCCCCACCTGGCTTCCCTCAGAATTCAGTGTTGGAGGCTCTCACTCAGCTCTGTGGCTGAGATGCTTCACAATGTTTATTTCTTCAAAATGAAGGGAGATGTCTGTAGCAGTAATTGCCTCCAAATTAAAATGTCACCAACTGTGGGCTCAGTGGCTGCTCACTGAATGTACCTCAGGTGGCTCCTAGCCAATACACTGTGGGACCAGTGTGACTGGGGGTGGGTGGGCTGGGTGGCCTTCAAGCATCATCATGGTGCTGGGGACTGTGGGCCTGGAGAGGGAAGGGCCTGTCGATGAGGCCAGCATTCCTGCCATGTCTGGACAGTCACCATCCCGCTTGACATGAGCTGAGGATTGTCCCACGAGGTGAAGTGCCCTGGTGCCCTGGCTGGCTCTGGTGGTGAGGAGGCCGAGGTACAGAAGCCCACTTGGCCTTATCAGCACAGGGCCTGGCCTCTGTTCAGACAGCCCGCCTGGGCCACTGCCGTCTCAGTCCCCAGCAGCACGTGCAGGGGTGGGAACAGATCTCAGTGCAGCTTTTGCAGCCACACTTCTTAGCTCAGCCATCACTCCTGTCCTGAATGATTCGCGCCACTTTCAATAGTAGAAGCACAGAGGAAGCAGTAATTCTCCATCATATCTTGCCAGCGTCCCAGGGCAGGTGTTTCTGGTATGGATTTCATCCACATGAGGGAGTGGGCTGATGGGGAACTGGGGAATTCATGTCCCCTGAAAACCGAGGCCACAGCATCCAGGGCCTGCTGGAGCCCTCCTGTAAGCCAGGACAGCCCACCTGGCGCCTTCAGAGCCCCAGGCTGGGGGCCGTAGCTCAGCAGGAGCTGTCATGCCCCTGCGCCTTTTCTCCACAGAGCTGGCCAACATGCCCTCCCATCTGTCAACCTAGGTGGCTCCTGATTCTCCCAGCCTGGGTCTTGGGGTCTCCTGCAGATCCCTCTGGTCCTTCCCTACCACTTACTGACTTCCACCAATCACCTGGATTTGTTTCTGGGGGTCTACATGATGAAGGTCAGAATATCTGTGCAGTAAGAATTAACTTGTTCCCTGAGGATGAGGTGGTGGACTAGGATGCCTGATGCGGGAGGCTGCCTGGGTCTGTCAGCTGGTACCAGCCCCCCATTCCTGGTCCTGAGCAAGCCAAAGCTGTTGCTGTGAGGGCAACCCACTGTGCATGGGGCGCCCCAGGTGTCTAGAGGCACAGGCCAGGAGTCAGGTCTGAGCAGGAAGTACCCTCGGGGCCTGCTGGCTCCAACCCACTTTGAAGGAGGCTCTGGCTCTCCGGGTGACTTACCCTGTATTTCCCCTCCTCACTTCACCTGTGCCCAGTGGCATGTGGCCCAGCAGGGAGTGGAAGGGCGAGCAGGAAAAGGGGCTGGGCACCCCCAGGTCTTTGCCATCCAGATTGGCCAGGTGGGCAGATTTCAGGCCAGGGTGCTACACTTGGCTGGGCCCATCTTGAGCAGCCCATCTGAAACAAAATGTTTCTGCCCTAAGGAGCTTGTGTAAGGACCAGGAGAAAGTGGTGCACCCTGAAAGTAGGTGGGAGAGAAGATTCTCCTGTGTTTGCTGGCCTCTTCATCTGGACTGGAGGAAGCATGCTGGGTTGCTGGCCTGTTATTTCAATTTCTTGCATCCCTGGGTCCCCCATCCTTGCTGAGGGCAAGGAGGAAGAAGCATGGTCAGGAGAGCCCATCTGACACCAACCCTTGGGTTCAAAACCCAGGAGCAAGTGTGGTTATCCCAGCCCACTCAGGCTCTGGGGTCAGTTCTGGCCTGGCTGCCCAAGGGCCCTGCAGAGGGTGTTCTACTGTCTTGGACCCTCCAGTCATCAATGAAAAAGTGCAAAGTGGCATCTGGAGAGTTCCATCCTGACCTGAGTAGACTTGCCTGTGCTTTCATGGACATGCTGCTTCTGGAGCCACCCAGAAGAGTCCCTGTCTATCTTGCTCCTACACCATCTCCTCCTGCGGTCAGGCTTTGGGAGCAGAGGGTGTTTTCTACTTGAGTCAGGCCCCAGGGAGATGTTCCAGTCCGGGAGATGTCCCATCTAGAGGAGACTGTGGTCCTGAGGCCAATGGGGAAGGCAGTTAAGGGGTAAAAAACACCACATGCAAACCTTTGCTTTGCCACCCTAACCCTGTCATGGATGCAGATATCAGGAGGCTTTGTTACTTGAGCTGGTGTCAGGGAATGGAGGTCAGAGGCCAAGGCTGGGACCCAAAGGAGGGTTATTCAGGTTCATGTGGGACCTGTGTGTTATGTCAAGCCTCTGGCCTGTCACTTGGCAGCGCTTACTGCCTGCTGAAGGCCTTCCTTTAAGGAGGGACTGCCATGGCGAGTGACCAGACAGCAGAAGGGACTGCTGCCTCCCAACTGTCCCACTCCTCCCTAGCCTGCCCTGGCTGAGAGGTCAGGGTCAGGCCCAGGCTGGTATGGCTTGGCATTTGCTCCAGGTTTGGAATTTCTGGGACTCACTGGATTTATTTTCAGTTAGTCATAGAAAATTCAACAGGGAAAACAAGAGGACCAAGGCTTGCGTGTCCGCTGGAGGTACTCTGTAACTGGGAGCACAAAGCTGTCACGGGGCTGGGCCAGCCTCGCACACTGGACAGAACCTGGGCTGGTGTGTCAGCGGGCACCTCCTGAAGCTACAGAGCAGACCCTTCCCTGCTAGCTCAGAGTGACCCCACAGGGCCTGGCTCTGCCCCCGCGCCCTCGGGGCCCTGAGAACTGTCCTCCGTGACGCTGGCCGAGCGCGTGCTGTCCTCACACAGGGCCGGCCTACGGCTGACGGCGCGCTGCTGCTGCTCCTTGAGCTCTGAGTAGGAGCGCGAGAAGGTGTGGAAGATGGAGGTAACCGGGAAGGCCATAAGCAGGATGCCACTGAGGATGCTGCTCAGCGCCACCACCTGCCCGGGCAGGCTGCGCGGCACCATATCGCCGTAACCCACGGTGGTCATGGAGATGACCGCCCACCAGTAGCTGGCTGGCACGCTGGAGAAGTCGCGGCGGGCGCCCAGTTCGCGCTCGGCCAGGTGCACGAGCGGCGCGAAGAGCGCCATGGCCACGCAGAGAAAGAGCAGCAGCAGTCCAAACTCGCGAGCGCAGCGGCGCACGGTGAGGCCCAGCGAGCGCAGCCCCAGCGAGTGGCGCGCGAGGCGCATCACGTAGAGCACGCGCAGCGCGCGCAGCAGCCGCAGCACCAGCCCCGCGCGCTCCAGTAGCTTGCTGCCGGCAGGCCCGGCCGCCAGGCCCAGCAGCAGCGACACGTAGAAGGGCAGGATAGCCAGGATGTCGATAATGTTGAGCGGCCTCCGCAGGAAGGCGCACTTGCTCTCCGCCTGCAGGGAGCGCAGCAGGAACTCGAAGGAGAACCAGGCCACGCACACCGTCTCCAGCACGAAGAGGCTGCGGCACTTGGTGGAGCACTCGCCCTGCGGAGGAGAAGGGCGGAGTGGTAAACTGGAGGGCCACTTAAAGCCCCGACCATTTAAGGCCTCTGAAATGATGCCATTGGTGCCTGCAAGAAAAAAATTTTAAATTAATAACCTAACGGTCCAATTTAAGACAACCGGAAAAGAAGCAAATAAAATCCACAAAAAGAATGAAAGAGGCCATAAAGATTAGTGCAGGAATGAATGAAATAGGGGCAGACCAAAAATCCAAACCCTGATTCTTTGAAAGAACTAAACGGACACATTTCTAGCTAGGTGATCAAGAGAGAAGATTCAAACTACTAGAGTCAGACACGCAGGAGGGACATGGCCACCACATGGACAGGAGTAAAAGAACCCTGAGAAATCACATGAAGAAGGTACAGACAAGCTGGGTAAATTCTAGAAAGGCAAACTGCAGAAATGGCCTAGGATGAAGTAGACCATCGGAACAGACCTACAGCAGGTCAGGAGCCTGAAATGGTAATGGACAGACTACTGGGGGTGGGGAGCCCAGGCCCAGAAGGCTCCACTACTGGCTTCTACCAAAATGCAAAATGCTAATTCCAAGTCTTCACCAACTACTGTGAATTGGGAGCAGAGAGCAAGCTGCAGGCTCACCCAGGCATGTATCTACCTGGTACAAAAGCCAAATCAGCATCAGAAAACTGCAGACCAGAGTGACTAATGAATACCGGAGCAAGCAGCTTAAACAAGGGTGGCACCCTGAACTCAGCAGCAGATGGAAAGAGCTAGAGACAGAGCCGACCAGATTCATCCCAGGAAAGCAAGGGATGTTTGGAGTCTGAAAGTCCACAATGCAATACGCAGAGAAAGCTTTGGCCCTCAAAAGGACATTTGCGGGGGCTGGAGTGGTGGCTCGGTGGTTATGGTGCTTGCCCGGCATGCGCAAGTACACGGGTTCAAACCCCAGCACCCACATACACAACTAAGTGTCGGAGCAAGAAAAGTCATGTGAAAAACTCAATAAAAATTCTCTCTCTGTCCTTTAAAAAAAAAAAAAAAAAGGACATCTGCAGCCACAGCTGATGTCCCACCAAGAAGAAGACTCATGGCTCCTCCTCTTTCACTAAGAGACCTCACTGTGGAGCAGTGACACTTCCAGCCAAGCTCTGAGCCTGCTGTCATGGTCCCAGAGCCTGGTCCTGCAGGAAGTCCCCACAACAGCCCCCCTGGATGGATTGGTCATGTGGGCTACTGCAGACAGAAAGCTCACTAGGCTGGGGGGGTTACAAGAAGAGAGGGTGAAGCCCCCAGGCTTTCCATCACTAGTAATACCTTGGCTGAGGATGCGTATGATGCTCCCAGTGGACACCAGGTCTGGGCTCAGTAACCACTATTTGTGTGTTGAGATGGGGTCTGACTATGTGGCCTCGCATTCCTGACCTCCAGAGTTCCTCCTGCCTCAGCCACCAGGGTACCCAGCTCTGCAACCATTTTTAAAACCACAACCATTTGTCCTAGAAGTTTCAGCCGTTGTGGGTCCTGGGAGGTGTCTATCTTGCATATTTGGGGACCAGTACTGATGGATCTGCAAGGGGACCAGAGAAAACTGAGCTCCCACAAACCTCTCTGTGCTCTAATTAGCACATTCTGAGCCAACCATGGGCCAGCTCACCTGTGTGTGTGTGTGTGTGTGTGTGTGTGTGTGTGTAGCAGTCAGCCTCTTTCACATCCTCCCATGGTAACAGGCTGCTAGGGCCCCACACCTCTGCTCCAGGTTGATCTCATCCTTCTGGAGACAGACTGCAGGGCAGGGCATGCATGGTCCAGGGGTGCTGCACAGAGCAGGGGGTAGGGAGGGGCCAGGATGGCTCAGACCAGGAACCAGAACAACCCAATTAAAAAGAAACCCTCAGAAACTGAGGGTTTCAGGAACTGGCCCCAAGGCAGGGAGTTCATGTGGGCATTGGCCTGGCTGCCTTCTCTAGTGAAAACGAACAGAGGCCCAGGCCAATTTCCCTGGAGGAGAGTCTGTGCTTTGCCGCTCTGGCCCTGGGCTGCACTCCTGCTCCAGTGCTCAGGGGCATCCACCTGACCCACTGGCATCCCTACCTTTGTCCCAAGCTGTCAAAAATTCAGCAGCAGCAGTCTGCCAAGGAGAACTGCCATCAACTGTGTCCCTCTCCACAGACTGTGTGGGAATGAGGCCGTGAGAAAGGCCCACACGAGAGTCCAAGGCGGTGGGCCAGTTGCTTCACAGAGACCCCAAGGCCCACACCTTCTCTGTGGGCATAAGCATCTGCTTGGTGTGTGATCAGTTCTTCCACTGAAGAGCACCTGTGCATCTTCCAGATACTTCCTCCCCTCTCTTCTCCAGTCCTACCAGGCAGAGCAGCAGGAGTGAGCGTCCTCATTGTCCATAGCTGAGAGCTGCTCAGTCACCGACACTGGACACACCCTGCTCGTTCACTAGTGACTGTGCAGATTCATCTTCAGCTCCCAAGAGTGCCAGGAAGAAAATAATAACTCATTTCACTACGAATTTATAACAATTCAGCTTTGAACTAAACTGAGGTTTATTTTTTCAATTATCGCTCAGAAAGAGCTCTTGTTGTCAGACTTGGTGATGCAAACAGAGAAGTAGCAGAGGATTAGCAAATCTACTCAAGGGAACATAGTGTTTAAAAATAGCACAGCAGCCATTTATGCAGAAACCATGAGCCACACTCATTTTAGATCAGTAATGCCGGCCAGGCAGGCTTGTCAGCTCTCCTGCCAACTTCCTACAGCACTTCGTGCTGTCGACACCAGGGAAACCAACAACTTCCTGGGTGCTTCTGGCTTCCTGCCTCTCCTGGCTGAGCCTGCCCACCCCCAAAGGCCCTGCTGCAGGTCCCTGCTGTGGGGGATGCTCTGAACCAGCAGGAGCACCAGCTGGTGACCTGAGACCGGCCAGGTGCCACACGGAGCAAGCCCGCAGCTCTTCACCCAGTGCAGAGGGTGTGCAGAAGCCTGTGGGAGGTCAGTGTGTGGAGGGCACCCCCCCCACAGGACTCCAGGTCACTAATGTGATTTCCTCTGGGTCCAGCAACGGCACAGAATTCTCAGCCACTGTTCCTCATTCAGCTGCTCACCGAAGCTTTTCTGGAAGGCTGTGTGCTCACCCCTCCACCCTGTTCAGGCCCTGAGCCCTTTGCTTACACAGGTGGACTGGTTTGAACAGAGACTACCATGGCTAGAGACGCAAGGCTACACATGAAATTCTAGTGTTCACCTGTCAGAGTGCACCAGGGCCCATCTTAAGCATGAGAAACCCACTTTCTCCAGCTCAGTTCCCAGAAGGGACTTCCTGCCTGGGTGCTGCTCTGGAGAGACCCTCCCCCATCCAGTGTGGGCTGATGTCAAGTGCCCTTGTCACCATAAGCACCTCCCGTGGCCACTGCAACTGGTGCGCCTGGGAACGTGTGTGGCTCCTCCTCAGCAGAGCTGTCCTGCTCTTACTGACTCTTCGGACCCTCTGCAGTGAAGGACACCAGCCTGTGCCACAGACTTTCAATTCTGATCCTGGATTAGCTGTGTACGTTTGGGGGAGGGTTTTCTCTAGTTTTTGATTTTTGTGTTGTTAAATATTTCTTTTCTGTATGCTTTTTGGCTTTCTTACCAGACCTAAAAAGACTTCTCCTACACCCATGAGGGAAAATATACACCTACATTTTCTTTCACTAAGTATATGGACTTAGTTTTTGCACAGTCCCCCACAGATCTGGAATTTACCTAAATGCTACCCAGCACCACCCATGGAGGTGACCACCCTCTCCTGGCTTCATCTGTATGCTAAGGCCCCACACATGGGTGTCTGGTCATCTTTGTTTATTTGAGTCAGGATCTACGTTGCCCAGACTGGTCTAAACTCCTGGGCTCATGATTCTCCTGCCTCAACCTCCAGAGGAGATGGGAGCACAGGCCCTGCCGTCACACCCAGCTGTCTGATCACCTTTGTACTGCCAGGGCGAGCAGCTGTCCTCACCAACCATGCTTGTTTAGTTTTGCTTATAGCATGCTCCAATATTTGTTGCTACTAAGTATACATTTTACTTCGCCTCAGTGGCTCAGACTGGGTCCTTACTAAGCATATGCTTGTTTTACTTACACTATGTTTCAATATCTGGTGAGAGGTGGATTACTACAACAATGTCCCCAGGAAACCCTGACTTTCCATGCCAGAGAAGCAGAGTGGGACCCATTGCTGACACGAGACAGTTGAGAGCTTACTGGAATCAGTGGGAATTAAGGTTTCTCCAAGTGTATATGATTTTTATTGCCTCTCAGCATTTCCCTAAATAGGACTGAATTATTTTGACAGATAAGCTGCATTTTTGAGGGAACTGAATCCATCCAAGCTTAAGTTCATCAGACAACACCCAGCTGGGAGAATCTAGAGTGAGGGTCCAAGCTTGCCTCACCTCCCTGGCCTCTCTTCCTCTCTCTGGACCTCTAAGAGCTACAGGGGCACTGGCAGGGCCCAGTCAGGGACTGCTTGAAGTGGGCATTAGGCGCTCCAGCTCAGAGAAGCTGGCAAGGCCCAAGCTGCCGTCTATCCTGAGCTGGTCAGGAGGCTGTGTGGGGTCAGAACTCTGGCGTCAAGCAGCTACCCAGGCTCAGGACATGGGCAGGTGAGTGGCAATCACCCTTTCCTCAGTGTTCTCACTGCCGCCCACATCTGTGGTGCTGCCTTTGCAGTGCTGACCATGTCCACCTGCAGGAAGGCAGCAGGTGGGGATGGGGACCTCTGCAGTACTGAACATGTCACCTGCAGGGAGGTGGGGGGGCATCTTTAGTGCTGACCATGTCCACCTGCAGGGAGGCGGAGGACCATGTCCACCTGCAGGGAGGCGGAGGACATGTCCACCTGCAGGGAGGTGGAGGGGGGCTCTGCAGTGTTGACCATGTCCACCTGCAGGGAAGCGGAGGACCATGTCCACCTGCAGGGAGGTGGAGGGGGGCTCTGCAGTCTGACCGTGTCCACCTGCAGGGAGGCGGAGGACCATGTTCACCTGCAGGGAGGTGGAGGGGGGCTCTGCAGTGCTGACCATGTCCACCTGCAGGGCGGTGGGGGATATGGGGTGCTCTGAGCCTAGGGAGTGGAGCGCCTCCAGCTCTCTCCCTAGTCAGTGCATCTGCTTAGCTTCCCTGCCACTTCTGTGGACAGTATATCAGCTGTGGACAGTATATCACCTGCAAAGCACCTACAGCTGCTACTGGAGCCATAGTGCAACTGTATATTCCTTGAAAAAAGGGTAAAACAATGAAATGGAGGGCAGAAGTTTCACAAGTTGGAGGCCACCCTGGCCAACTTAGTGAGACTCTGTCTCAAAATGGAAAATAAAAAGTTCTGGGGATGTAGCTCAGTGGTAAGTGGCCCGGGTTCAAGCGCCAGTACTAAAAAAAAACAACAACAAAATAGTAAAACAAGTCCCCTAATTTTCATGCACCAATCAAGTGAATCCCTTTGAATAACCCACATTTGATTGGGGAGGAAACTGAGGCTACTGAGGAGAAGCAACTGTTTTAAGGTCTGGCAGCAGTCAGAACACACGTGAACCTGAGAACCTTGACCAACTTTGTCTCTCCTAGTGATGGAAGAGAGACCAACAATCCTGGATAGATTATGGAAACAAGAATCTTGTGGCTTTTATTTTGGGCATTTGAATACATCCCTCCGCACCATCCCGCAGACTAAAGTAAAAACCAGAAACGCAAATCTTCTAGCTTTTTCTTGCCAGATCTATGCAGGAAGCAGAGGGAACAAACCCAGAGCTTACTCTGTGCCCTGTGTTGAGTAAATCTGCCAGCTCCAGCTGTTCCCCTGCTGCCGAGAGCCCACAGGGCCTCCCACAAAGGCAGGCAGCGATCCCAGCGTAGGCGCTGGCCGTCTGTGCCTCCCACAGCAAATCTGGACACTCCGGACTGTGGGAAGAACTTGGGGGACTCTTGAGGGGTGGGAGGGTCCGCTGTGAGTGGGAGGCCTGAGGAGGAGGAGGATGGTGGAGCCCGCCCTGTACTCACCTCCCTTCTCATAACCCTGAGGAATGGGGTGGGGGTGGGCAATCGGATCCCAGCCAGGCTGGAGGCCCTCAGGATGTTCTGTGCTGGACTGACTCATGCATGGCTGTGCTGCTGGAAGATAAGCCAACCCAACCCATTGCCAGGGAGACAGGACCTGGGAGCCTGCAGCTGGCTGTGCTTACCAGCCAGCGGCCTACAGCTTTGAGCTCTGAGAGCGCAGCCCCTGCCCTCCACATGCCTGCTGAGGTGGCCCAAGCGTGGCCCAGGTGGGCAATGGTGCTGTGCAGCAATCTGTGGGCCTCATCTATGATGAGCAGCATCTGCCTCTCCCTCCTCTGCAAATACCAATTGCAGTGTTACTGGGGCCTGTGGTCCCTGTGCATCTGGCTCCCATAGGCAGGACAGGCACAGAGGCATGGTTGTGGCCTCACAGGAAGCCACCTGCCTCCCACTCTGCTCTGTCCTTGATGTCTGGGAAGGGCACTGAGAGCCTCTGAAGGAGGCCATGCTGACCCACACATTCCACCTGGACTCTGAGATGAGACAAGGAGCCTCACCCAAGTGGAGACCTGAATGTGGATCTGCCACCACAGCCCCAACAGAGCTGCAACCACAGCATGGCCATCACCATCACACCGTGGCCATCAACATGCCATAGCTGTCACCATCACGCCACAGCTGTCACCTCAATGGCCATCACCATGCCATGGCCATCACTGTCACAACACAGCCATCACCCCAATGGCCATCACCATGCCATTGCCATCACCATCACAATATGCCATTACCCCCAATGGTCATCAACATGCACAACTGTCACAATGCCATGGCCTTCACTCCCACAACTGTCACCCCCCATAGGTGTTACTGCACCATGACCATCAGTAGGCCCCTGCTGTTGCTATGCCACAGTTGTGACTCCAGGATTATCACTGTATCACAGCTGTCACTAGGCCCCTGCTGTGACCATGCCATGGCTGTCATGTCCATGGTCACTGCTGCATCATAGCAGTCACCTCATGACCCTCACCACAGCATGGGCGTCACCAGGCCTATGGATGGGAAAGCTTAGGAGCTTAGGCCATGATTCCCCATGAGCTCATTGGCCTGCTTTTTCCAAATGAATCATTTTTGGGTTTTTCTTTCTTTCTTTTCTATTTTTGGTACTGGGGATTGAACCCAGAGGTACTGTATCATGGAGCATCAGCCATTTTTACTTTACTTTGAGACAGGGTCTGGCTAGGTTGCTGAGGCTGGCCTTGAATCTGCAATCCTCCTGCCTCAACCTCCTGAGTTGCTGGGATGACAGGCCTGGCAACAGATTGGTTCTTAGTGTACATGTTCCACTTGCCAGGACAGTTTGCCAAGCAGTTCAGGATGAGCTTGGAGCTGAAGCGCACAGATCTGCGGGCTGGTCAGGAGCCTGCAGACCCCACAGGGCCAGGAATGACAGAGCGGAGAAGCTGCGAAGCATGATCCATCCTCTCAGGCCCAGCCTCATCAGGTGCCAAGTCAAATCCCCAGCCACACAGACACATGTGAGTGGGGTGGGGAAGTGAGTGGGCGGTGCCCTGGGGAGCCCAGCGGCTGGTCAGACTTCATCTGTGAGGGCATTTTGGGGTGTATCAGTGGACTGAGCGCAGCGATGGCCTCCCTAGTGCAGACATGGCACAGCCTCTGCTCCAGCAAGAGGGTGAGAAAACAACATGTGCCGTATGCACCAGAAACAGCATGAACTTGCAGCGCTGCAGGAGCAGGTCCGACAGCCAAACCACCAGTCGCTAAATCTATAATCATGCTACCCTTCATTTAATGATGTAAGCTTAAAGGGAGAAATTGACTTACACAGCCAGACAGTCTGAACGTGAAAGGAAGCCACTGCTCTTGAGAAACACCTGCATGGTGAACTGGGGCACTACAGCTGTCCTCACAGCCTGGCGTGCACAGGTGGGCGCAGGGGGACTCACCTGGTGTCCAGACAACACTTCCGTCACCACACTGGAGGGATCTTGCAGCTCACTGCTGGAGTAAGAGCCCCTACCCACATCTGTCCACACAGTCCAGTGCTGCTGAGACCCCACCTCCCCTGGAAGCAAGCACCTGGCACCTACTGCCCACCAGGAGCACCTTGGACCTGAGGAAGGCACACTGCAGCATCCTCCATTGCCCAGTCTCACTGCTGACAGTTGTTCTGGGTCATTCCATGGTCACTGGGGTTGTCACAGCCAGGGCCTGCACTGGCACCTACATGAACACTGAACAGCAGCATAGGAGTGGGGACAGAGAGACATGTGTCCACCACCAAAATTCGTGGAGGCCATCCCGAGCCTGACCCCTGCTGGGATGGACAGGATGGTCCTGGGACAGCCTGGGCACAGCCCCTGGACCCCTGGACACACGCTACAGGGGACAGCCCTACAGGATGAGGCTGATCCAGCAAACAGCCCCTCCTGCCCCCAACATCCCAGAGCAAAGGGCCTGATCTGCGGTGTGAGAATACAGGGTGGCAGCACCTCCTTCCCAGGTCTTCTGGGCGGCTGTTTGCCCTGTCTTCTTGTCCAGTTAGGTGTGCACACAACCAGATCCTGGACAGTTCACTTTCATTCCACAGGGCGGCCCTTCTGGACACTATGTGGTTTCCACAATGAACAGCTCTAGAGCCACAGATGCAAGTTACTGCTCTGGGCTGCAGACCCCTCCTAAGGGGGCAGCATCCTCTATGTAGAGAAGTCCTAAGTCTACCTTGGCTGAGACTGAACACTTAGGAAGTATGAGAAAGGGCAGCGCCTGGAGGGTCGTGCTGCAGTTACACAGGACGGCACTGTTGAGAGCTCACAGGAAATAGTGTGGCTCCAACATGCAGGTCTTCCTCAAGTCCCCACAGCCAGGGCCACCACCACAGAACAGCAACACACATACCTCTTACTCTGAGTGCCTGGACCAGGTGCCAGGTGGAGGTGCAGGCTCACCGCTTCTGCAGCAGGTTGCCAAGCGTGGGACCCAGGAGGGGCTGCGTGTGAGTCCTAGCTCTCTTGACTCAGAGGCCTCTGCATCCCTACCCTGGAACCCAGGGGGATGTCACCTCACAAGGCAAAAGGGACTTGCGGTATAACCAACTTTAGAGTCCTGGACAGGAGACTGTCCTGGCCACCAGGTGGGCTGGGGCTCGTCAGAGCAGGAGATGGTGGGAGTGGAGGCCAGGAATGCCCGCTGGTGATGGAGGAGGGCCTACGAAGACACATCATCTCCCACCGCCTGCAGGAACTGCCCGGCTGCACCTTGGATTTAGTTCACATAGACTGCACCAGGACAAATCTATCCTGTTTTGAGTCAGACAGGTGGTGGTGCTTGCTTTGGGGGGTCACACAAGGAAGGCATGAATGCCGTGCCCCTGGAAGATAGGCGTGAGCCATGCACTTCCACGCCTGTCTTGCTTACCAGGTCTAAGTGATGTCACCCTCACTCTGCAGTGGTGGGTGTGGGACTGCAGGCCTGCAGCACCCTCCTCTAAACAGCCCTCTCTGAGTCTTGCTGATCTACCGTAGCCCATGTGTGGTAGAGTCCAGGAGCTGCCTGAGCTCTAGGTCAACTTGGTTTGTGTGCAGGTGGGGACACCAGACATTCTGGGTATCTGCAGTCAACCACTGTCTGCCCCCACATGTCCCATCTCCCTTCTGAGATGGCCCCTACCAACAGTGGCCAGGCCCCTCCCCAGCCCCGGAGCACGGTTCTGATTCCCGTCTCTGGTAGCTATTTGCGGAGGAGGATCCTGCAGTCTTTTCTTTTTTAAAGAGAGAGGGATAGTGACTGAGAGAGAGAGAGAGAGAATCAAATTTTATTTAGTTTTTTTAAATGTGCATTTCATTGCCACAGCACTTTGTTGTGCACGTGGTGCTGGGGTTTGAACTTGCGTACTTGTGCATGCGAGGCAAGCACCAGAACCGCTGAGCCATTGCTCCAGTCCCTCCTGAGTCTTTTCTGATGGCTTATTTCAGAAGTGCAATGTCCTGGAGGTTTCTGCACTTTGTGGGGGTCAGAATCTCCCTTCTGTGGAAGATGGGGGTACTGGATGGTATGGTGTGTGTGTCTCAGAGGTGGTTGAGGTAGTAAGTGAGTGCTCTGCCGACACATGGGAAGTAGTGACATGAGTCACTTCTGAGAAGCAGTGGTGACACTTCCTAGCTATTTGGCACCTTCTGTGTGCGGTGGGCAGACATTTTCTGAGTGTTTCCCACTGAATCCCACAGCAATAGCCTCACAAGGGAGTTGTCCTCTCATCCTTTGGATGCAGGAGGAAAGGGGACCTCAGCACAGTGGCACTTGCACAGTGTGGATGGAAACCAGATTCTGCTGCCCATCTGCCTTCGCCCTTTCACATATCTGGAGGCTGGATTCAGGGTCAGGGTCTCCTAAGCCGTACTACGGAACATGAGTGGGGGACGGGTGAGGCTCCCTCCACAACCACGTGGCAGAGCATGGTGTGTCCCAGAACTGTGGAAGGTCTGCTGTGCTCACATTTCCCTCACACACAATCACAAGACTCTCTGATGGCAGGAACACCATTCTGTCACAAGAACCAGGGTCCTTGGAGTGTCACCCAACTGCTGACAAGGCAGAGAGGTGTCTGCTGACAAGGGAGAGAGGTGTCTGTTCCTGACAGTCAACCCCTGCAGCCAGGGCCACCTGTCCATCTCACTGCACTGAACCTGGGCCCCTGCTGCAGTTATCTGGGAGTGTTTGCTTCTGTAAGGCTGAGCGTCTTCCCAGATGAGCTGTCAGTGTTTCAGGGCTCCTCACTCTTGCTGGGTGGACAGAAGGGGCTAACTAGCAGGCCTCTTGCTGGTGGGTTAGCAGCTCCCTGGCTTCCATTCTGTCACATAACATCTTGGGGGACTGACACCAGCAGCTTCCCACATCCATAAGACAGACATTCTCAGCAGAGTACCTTGACACAGCTCTCAACCACCAGCAAACAACTTTCATGCGAGCCATGTGGATCTGCACACTGGCAGCGTGGTCACACTTCCCAGGCCGTTCCACACTGAAGGCATCAATCTAATTTGATGACTGAGTTAGGAAGACTGCATCTGAGCGTGTGAGGAGGTGTGACAGAGACCAGAGATGCACTGGAGAGGATCTGTGGTTGGGGCTGCCCAGATCCTTCCTTGGCCACAGCAGCCCTGAATCCTCCATTCCCTGATGTTATATAAGAGATTTTTCCCTGCTGAATACTGGACCGAGTAATTCCTAGTTAGAAATATAAGCATGTCAGAATCCTTTTACTAGCAGAGTTAGAAATTCAGGCCTGGTTGCAATGACTGGAAATGACAGCTCAGTTGTGGGACTGCTATCAACAAGACAGGCCAACCATGTCCAAACTTCACAGGCAAACAGTGCTTGATTCGGCTCCTGCTTCTCTGAGTAGCAACCTAACCCTAAGGCAGGCTCCAGGCAAACCCCTGGACAACAGATGGGCTTTGAGGAACCTCTGCAGGGTGTATGCATGGGGTGCCATGGGAAGGGGCAGCCTGGCCCCTCTCCACAAATCCCAACGCCTCAGACAACACTGACCCAATGTTTCTAGGCCATTCCATGATGCACAATGTGCACAAATGCAGGCACGCTGTCTTCGTCCCCCCCTTGCCTTGTCATGGGGACTTTAACCCACAAATGACACTTACCTACCTCTCTTGTGCTGGGATTCTCTGACTGGTAGACAAGACAGAGGGAGCAGGAAGCTTCTGGTTGAGGAGAGGGAATCCCGCAGCTCTACAAAGCCGGCCTGGCCCTGGCCCTCCTGCCCTGGGAGAATGCAGGGGCCTCCTCCCTCTCCCCTGGGATGGCCAGGTTTGGGGCCAAACCCTGCAATTCTCTAGACCCTTAAGATTTTTAGCTTCAGATTGTCCACATTGGCTGAGCTGCTGGGAAAGAGTCCACAAAGATGGTTCAGGCCTGGGGACAGAAGCTGAAACTGGACTGCCTCCGACCTGGAGCCCTGCCTCAGCTCTCTGGATCCCTCCCTCATGGCCACTTAACCACTGTGGGCCAGGAGGGTCTGATGCCTGTGACTCCTCCCACTGCTGCAGAGGGGCATGCACAAACAAGACCAGGCCTCTTCCTGGCCCTCTGCCCACCCCTGTCCTGCACCACCCTGTGTGCCCCACCCATGGTGTCTCGCGCTTGGAGGGGCTTCACCGCCCACATCCTAGGCTTGCCACCACCCTAGACTCCCAGCACCTCCACCTTGCCGTGCCCTGCCCTGCCTTTCCCTTCCCTTCCCTGCCCAAGGGCTGGCCCCGCTTCCCGCACCCACTCTGTCCTCCCGCGTCCTCCCCCCACCCTCCCGTGTCCCCGCTGTTCTCCCGCCCCACCCTGCCCGGGTTGGCCTGCCCTGGGGTGAGCGGGAGGACTCACCCGCTCCTCCTCCGCGCGGATATCTGGCATGGTGCTCAGACACAGGCCAACTGCCGTAACGGCCACGAAGGCCACGGAGACGTAGGCGAAGAGCTTGCCCGCCAGCCCCGAGTGCGGATTGTCCACCACATCGCGCAGGCGCCGCCGGCCGCGCTCCTGCCGCCCCGGCCCCAGGGCGCACGCGGGGCTCGCCGGCGCCCCACGCCCCCCGGGCCCCGCGCCTGCCTCGGCCGCCTCCTCCTCGCGGCGGCGCAGGCGGCGCAGGCAGCAGTGCTCCAGGCGCGCCTCGTCGATGCCCCAGTAGGCCAGCTCGTCGCGGAAGGCCAGCGCGCACGGGCCGCGGAGCAGCCGAAGCTTTCCGGCGCGCAGCAGCGCCACGATGGCGCGGAAGGCGCAGGGGCTGCGGTCGAAAAAGAACTCATCCTGGCTCACGTCGTAGTCATCGCACACGCGCAGCAGCTCCTCGTGGCCACGGCAGGCCCGCAGGCGCTCCAGGCGCGCGAGAGGACATCGCGCCAGAGCGGCCCAGGCCAGTCGCACCCTGCAGCCGCCCACGTTGATGATGACATGCCGGGTGCGAGCTGCGCTTCCCCCATGCTCCCGACCGGGGGGCTCCCTGTGCCCCGGGAGCAGGGCCATGGCGCCATGCGACGTCTGTGCGCACCGAGGTCCTGGAGATCAGGGAGCTGGGCGCTCAGGAGGCCGGATCTGCAAGAGGAAAGAGGCACATCAGACTCCAGCACCACAGGAACCAAGGATCCCCCAATGGGAACCGGGAAACCCAAATATCAGAACCCTCAATATTCCCGCAGACCCGGTTATGATGAAACCCCTCCTTAGCTCATGGCCTCCAAAACGCGCAGAGTTTGGTTTTGGAAGGATGGTGAAAAGAGGCTTGCGCAAATGCATGTTGTTTAGGTCCGCCCTGGACACAGGCACAATTCTGGGCCAGGGCTGGGCACTGCCCAAAGCAATTTAAAAACTGGTTTTAACAAAAACAAAAAATCTTCCAGAGTCAACCCCAGCCCCCACTGGGAACTAAGCAAAAGTCTGCAGCAACCAGGGAGCACCTAAGAAAGAATAACTGGGTCTTGGTGACAGCAGCTGCAGCTTTGACTTGGCCTTCCTCTCCATACCCCCAGCCCAGTGGCAGCCCTGGAGATGCAGCCTGAACCCCCAGTGCCAGGACCTCCTTCACTGGAGCTGTCCTCCTGGTGGCTCCCAGAAGGCCTGCTCAGAGGTGTGGGCATCACCTCCCACACCAAAGCAGCTGGGGCACTCATTGGTGAGTGTGCTAGTGGTGACTGCTGAGGCAGTGGGTTACAGCTGGGATAAACCTCAGGCCAGACAGAGTTGGGAGGACAGCTGGGGTGAGGCACTTCGAGGGAATAAGGACTTGGGAAGTTCCAGCTAATTCCTGAGACTCCAGAAGGCCATGCCCAAGCCTGGCTGTGCCCAAGCTCAAGAAAGTTCTTCTGTCTCTCCTTGGGCTGACCTCCAGACTGAAGCAGGTGAGGGCACAGTGAGGTGGAGGACGCACAGCGCTGTGAACTGCCTGGCAGGGGAGATGAACACACAGAGCCCTAATGCAATAACTGCTTTGCTTTCTATTCCGGGCACTTAAGAATCTGTGTGCACTCACTGACTGCCCAGCGGACAGAACAGAGACATCCACGTTTTGTAACAAAGAATGCCACCTGTTCAAAAGTATTCCAGTAGGGTTACTAAACAAACAGCAGCCACAACACATCTGGGGGTCTGGTTCCAGAATTGCCTTTTAAATGTTCAACAGAAAAGTTACATCATGTAAAAAGAATAGAAAAGTATAGCCCCACACAGGAAGAGGCAAGCTGTGTAAGCTGCGTAAGCAAGGCCAGACACCACCCCGCCAGGCACGAGTGGCGTGAGCTACATTAGACATGTGCACACGTGAAAGGAGCCT
This sequence comes from Aplodontia rufa, assembly GCA_004027875.1. NCBI lineage: Eukaryota > Metazoa > Chordata > Mammalia > Rodentia > Aplodontiidae > Aplodontia > Aplodontia rufa. The sequence continues at coordinate 36,528 of PVKS010008555.1, read as the reverse complement.
GCAAGAACAAGGCTTTGTCACAGAGGGCCAGGAGAGGCAGGTGTCACAAAAAGGGAGTGACAGAAACAGGTTGAAACACAGTAATGAAATGAGAAGTCCTCTGAGGGACCCCCGGGCAGACTTGGCTGGCTGCAGAAAGCCGCCTGAAGTTGAAGACAAGCCACAGGGTACACCTGCCTGAGGAGCCAAAAGAAACCGAAGCCAGGTGTGGCAACATGCACCTGTGATCCCAGTGGGAGAGACTGAGGAAGGAGGATGGCAAGTTCCAGGCCAGCCTGGGCAACGTGGTGAGACCCTATCTCAAAATAAGATGGGCAGGGTTTAATCCCCAGTGGTTGTGCACAATGTGACTGAAGAGAATGGACGGAGCCTGAGACATCTGTGGGTGCCATCAAGGATACCCACTTCAGGGACACAAAGAGAAAGGGGCAAAAGCCTGTCTGAAGAAATAATGGTTAAAAATCCCCAATTTGATGAAAACATAAATCCACACATCCAAGCAGCTCCACAAACTCCAAATCAGATAAACCTGGTGATTCACAGCGGGGGCACACACAGGCTGCTGTCAGAGGAGCCTCGTGGTGGGGTGGGGCGTCCTCAGAGCCAGGGTCAGCAGGCATGGGGCTGCCCACCCTCAGATCCCTCTTCACACCCTTAGGCTGGGTCTCATCAACACAGAGAAAGAAAAGTGCTGGAGAAGATGTGCAAAAATCTGAAGCCAGTACACGGCCAGTAGGAAGCGGATAATAGTCAGTTAGCTCCTCAGAAAGTCACACTTTTCACTCCTGGGAAGAGACTCTCAGGGAATAACAGTATCCCCTCCACGACCTGTATGTAGATGCCACAGCAGCCCAAGGGTGACAGCAACCCAGATCCCATCCACGGGCAAATGGGGGAACAAAGCCAGGTTCCTTCAAGCTCCAGATGAGTTGTCCTAGAAGGAACGTAGTGCTGTGGCAGCATGGCCAACCTGGGGACCTGAGGTGGGTGGGGACAGTCAGCCAGGAGAGCACAGCACATGGTGAGCCCACTTCTACACATCGTCCACTGCGGGTGCCTCCAGAGACAGACGAGGCTGGCAGCAGGTTTCTTCTCTGCTAGTGATGGGGGTTAGTGGTGATGGTCATAAGACACTGCTAATATGCTAAACCCACTGATGATTAAAGTGGTACATGTGACATTATGTGACTTGATCTTATTTTTTAAAAATTAAAATGCAACTTTTGAGTAGGTCTGGGGTAAAATTCAGTAGTGTGCACTTAATGAAGTCTGGAATGCCTGCCTGTCAGCATTGTGGCTGTTCAGTCTCACACAATGGCTGAGGTGTGGCCGCCTCCTGCAGCTCTGAGTGCCCACTTGTGGTTCCATGCAAGGGTGATGTCAATAGAGGAGGCGGGGAAGAAGAACTTCCACAGGACACTGTCGTGCACTCTGGTCGCAGGCCCCTGAGCTCTGGAGGGCTGCCCAGGGCAGTGTGCGCACGTGTGGTGGGAGGTGTCACCAGCAGCCAGTGGCTCATGCTGCAGCCTTCAGAAGCTCAGCTCACTGTACGACTGATATGGAAGTGGCCAAGACTCATACTCCAGTCTTTCCACCCAGCAAATGTTCAGTCTGAGTCTATCACAGGCCAGCTGAGGCGGAGGAACAGCAAACCTAGTATCTACTGGGTGGCATGCACAGGGAAGGGGCGCTTAACAGGCCCATGCAGCCAGGAGGGCTTCTCAGGCACCAGGCCGTGGCTACAGAAAGTTGGGGGAAAGGACTGGAGAAGAGGGTCTCATCTGATTACAAAGCCATCAGCTGCTGCATGCCGTTCTAGCTCTGGACTCCCTGGGCTCTGGAGGATGAACTTGTCAGAGAGGCAGAAGGACAAAGGAGCAGCTGCTTGTCTAAAACTGCAGCTGACTGAACCCACTGGGAAGTGTGGCACGGGAGCCCCAGCTTCCCAGTTGGGAAGGACCTGAGTGCTGGGGCCACCTGGAGGTATGCCCCCCATGCCAAGGGACAGCCGCCCAATGCCCAGTGCTGTCTCAGCCTCACTCTCAAGTGGACTGCCTTTTCTCTGGAATTAAGTAAATCCAGTGCTGCCTGAGGTTTCCTGCAACTCCCTTGGGCTGAGTCAATGTGGCAGGGGCAGCATGGTCTCTTCTGGTCCCTGCTGAATTCCAAGTGGAGACCAGCAGCTCCTGGAGCACACACACCAGGTTCTGCCTTCAGGCACAGGAGGAGCCTGATCTGGTCCAGAACATGTCCCTAGACATGGCCCAGCTCTGACCCACCCCTGCTGCTCCCCTGGAGCCACATCTGTGCACCAGCCCAAGCTCTCTCAGTGGCCAAGTCACAGTTGGGCTCCAAGGCTTTTGTAGATTGGGATGAGTAATCATTAGAAGAACTGCTGGACTTCCGTAGAGGGCTTTCTTTCTCCAGAATGCACATGTTAAATCCTAAAATAGGACATGAATTGTGTTACAATTAAAATGCTTTTACAGGGATTGGAGCAGTGGCTCCATGGTTATAGCGCTTGCCTGGCATGCGTGAGGACTTGGGTTTGAGCCCCAGCACCATGTACACAACAAAGTGTTACAGCAATGAAAGCCACATGAAAAACTAAATAAAATTGATTCTTTATCTCTCTTATTGTCCCTCCCTCTCTCTTAAATTTTTTTTAAATGCATTTACATCAACTTCCTTGTGACAAGATTTTAAGTCACTTGTGGAAGCTCTGAAGTTCATTCCCATCCTTGGTGTGGAACAAAACAGGTGCTCTTGCTCTTAACAAACAAACTGGCAGTGCCACAGAAACACAGGCAGATTGGCATAAAGTTGATAGACTGTAAAGGAAAAGAAGCTTTGGAATATGTGACAAGATGCCAGTTCCATTCAGAACAGCAAAATCAGGCACCTTAAGTTACCAGGAGGCCCTGACCCAACAGAGCACTGGTCCAATGCTGCCCCTGTGGGGATGTGGGTGGCAGGTGCTGGGCCTGAAGGGTCCTGCTCAGCTCTGCACAGCAGTAGTTTGCACCCAGAGTTGGTCTGAAGACATCAAGGTGAGGGGGAACTGAGGTATTTCTGAGATTTGTTGGGAATACAGCTTCCAGCCTCTACCACATGCTGTTCCAAACCCCTGGAGTGGCACCTAGAAGTCTTCTGTCATGGCCCCATACCTCTCAGGAAGATCACCCCATGAAGAGGCAGCCTGGTCATCTCACAGGAACAAAGCACCCCTTCCAGGATCATGGGTCTGGCAAAGGGAGACTGGCCCTCCAGTGACAAGGACTTCTCCAAAGCCACCTTGCCTAACCGGCACTGAGTGTGATTAGCCAGACTGCAGGTTGACCAGGCCCAGTTCTTCCTCCACTGAAACCTAAGGCTCTCACCAGCACCCTCAGGACAGGGCCACAGTGCCTGACCTCATAGCCACACCCACTGGAGTTTCTTTCCCTGTCTTTCAGCATTTCCTCTTCTGTTTGGGGTTTGGGGCAAGTGGCTGGGGGCCCTGGAGTTAGGCCTCTGGTCACTCTGACCTATGGCCCTGGCAGCTCAGCCCAGCCCTGCTGATGTGGGCAGTGGGCACTCAGCCTGCTAGCCTCCACCATAAAGGGCCAAGGCCGAGCTGAAAGGGAAAGAGTGGTATGCAGTCAGCCCCATGGCCCAGGTACATGACAGTGCGCGGGCTATGGGATGTGAGAGACATTCTCACCACCATGAAGTTGGAACAGTGAGAGTTGGGGACTGTTGTGTCATAGAACCTAGCTTATACTGCAACAGTGAGGATCACAGATAAGCACGTGCTCAGAATGGTCCTGCACACAGGTTCTTGGGGTCAGGATATACGCAGGAGTTCACACACGAATTCTGATGTGTATTGCATTGCTTCTGCCTGAGATCAAGTGTGCCCTTTTCTCAGTGTCCCACCGGACACACCCTGGTCTTAGGACCACCCACTCCTGGGACGCTGGAGCAAGTGCTGGAAGCGGAGCTGCTCATTCATGCCATGGGTGGACTTTGCACAGCTGCCCTGGGGCTGCACCGCTCAAAGCCTGCTGGAGTTCTTGATGGGCCATCTTGTCTCCTACCTTCATAAAACACAAAATTCAGAGGGAACGAAATAAAGATTTATATTATGAAGTTTTTAAGTTTAACAACTTTAGGGTTGGAGTGGTGGCTCAGTGGTTTTGGTGCTTGCCTGGCAAGCACAAGGACCCGGGTTCAAACCCCAGCACCACGAACACAACTAAGTGTTGGAGCAACTAAGGCCGTGTGAAAAACTAAAATAAAGCTGTTTCTCTCTTTCTCTGTCTCTCTCACTGTCCCTCTCTCTTTAAAAAAAAAGTTTAACAACTTTAAGAAAACAGCTGACCTCAAAGCATTTCAATATCAAGAACACAAACAAAAGTAGATGTGGGAACATTATTGGAGGAACTATAAATTAGTACAGCCACTCTGGAAAGCAGTGTGGAGTCTCCTCAAAACATTAGGAACTGAGTCACCCACCATATGACCCAGCTGCCCCTGCCCTCAGTATTTATCCAAAAGGACGGAGATCAGCTTACTATTGGGATACAGCCACTTCAGTGTGTATAGCAGCATGGTTCACAACATCCCAAGTTCAGACACAGCAGATGCCTGTCAAGGGCGAATGGGTCAAGAAAATGTGGTATGTGTATGCAGTGGCGTTCCACCCAGGCATAAGGACGAATGAAATAATGGCATTTGCTGGTAAATGGATGGAAATGGAGAAAATCATGCTAAGTGAAATAAGCCAGACTCAGAAAATCAAGGGCTAAATGCTTTCTCTCACATGTGGAAGCCAGAGCAAACATAAAGGAAAGAAGGAGGCAAGGAAGGAGACTGATGTCATAAAGATTTAGGGTAGATCTGTGGAGTAGAGGGAGGAGAGGGGGAAGGAGAAAAGGGAAAGGGAGAGAAGCGTGGAACGAGCTGAGAAATAGCAAGTGACGTACTCACACAGGTGCACCAGAGAGAGCTCCACCTGCATGCATGTGTAGAAACACCAAGACATGTAAAGGAGTGAAAGGAAGACAGCAGAGGAGAGAAGACAGCAGGAGAGGGTGGAGAGAGGGGCAGGACAGCGGGAACGCAGCCAAATTCATGGTGTGTATGAATACTATGCATAATTATAATGCTCTGAAAAATTTTTAAGAAGTATTTCAAAAGAGGGTTGGGGATGTGGCACAGTGGCACAGCACTTGCCTAGCATTGCAAAGCCCTGGGTTCAAGTCTCAGCACACACACACAAAAAAATTTCAAAAGAGCATCTTACTGTAAACCCAAGGAAAAGGCCTAGCAGCAAATGCAAACCCCAAATCTTGAAGAGACCATGGGGGAAAGACCAAGTGAGCGACCGGGGGGACACAGGAAAGACCACAGAGCAGCCAGGACAAGGATGGATAGCAGAGTCATGGCCATAAGGAGAAGAGACTGGGTGGCCTTATGCCCTTGGGGAGGAAATGGGTGCTTTAAAACAAACAGCTGATAACATTCACTTAAGAAATGCACCCTGGCTGGGCATGGTGGTGCACCTGGGGCCCCAGCTCCTCAGGGGGCGTGGGCACCAGGATGTCCTGAGCCCCGGAGTTTGAGGCCAGCCTGGGCAACACAGCAAGACGCTGGGTCCAACAAGAGTGAAGAAAGGGAACCCTGGGTACCTCCACACTCACTGAGGAAATGGAAGCAGTGATTGAGATTCCATGTTTCCTCCAGAACCATCATGACTTAAGGGAGAGCTCCACCGGTGTTCAGGGGCTGAAATCATGTCCACTGTGCTCAACTTTGAATCTGCTCTCTGTTTGGGGCAATGGTGTCATCTCAGAGTGGAGAAGGTCCCTGGAGGGTGATGTTCCACGTACTCATCACCTTCATGGTCTGGGGTGTGGACTCGTACAGGAGCACATGAGGTGACAGGAGGGGGAAGTCTGGGGCAGATTCTCTTGTGTGCAGCATCCCTGGGGCTCAGCTCTGCCACAGTAAGGGGCCTCCGTTACCTTGTGCACTCTCTGCTGGGGCTGCTTGAATAGGGAGCACGGTGGGCACTGGGCAAGGCCACAGAGGGTTGGTTCAGCCTACTCTCTCTTCAGGAAGCCCATCCTGGGCGCCGAAATATGAGGAAGCCCAGGACATGTCTGTGGGTTTGTTCTCTGGCTGGCCCAGCCAGTGGCTGCCTGCTGCTGAGAAGAAGTGACCTGTGTACCACAGTCCTGACCCACTGGTGCCATGGGAGGTGACAGAGCACTGTTTCTTCCAGCATCTTGGTGTACCTTGTCCCACAGATATCTTTTCTCTGCTACCCTGCGGGAGGGCTTGCTCCTTCAAAGGGGCTCCCAGACTGCAAGCACACAGGCCACCTGGTGGCCACTGAGGCAGGAATCAGAGGCGGAGGCCTCTGGTTGGGCACAGCTGCAGGGAGGAGTCAGATGGGCAGGTGCACAACCCCACAGCAGGGCAGGACGGAGCTGGAAGGGGCACACTTCAGGCCAGCGAGGACACCCTCTGGCCCAAGGCCCTTTGGCTCCATTAACTGGCAGCTTAGGCTTCCAGGCCTGCACATGGACATCAGTCCAGGACCCTGGTCCTTCTGCCCCAGGCAAGGACAGCACCTGGCTTTCAGCAGGGCTCTGGACCTGGGACTCCCAGGGGATAGGGGACAATTCCAGGACTCCTATGGTTGTCACAACTGGGGCATGCCTGGCCCTGAGTGGTGGGTCGGGAGAGCTGTCCTCAACCCCCACTGCCCAGGACGGCCTCAAGCAAACAGCACCAAGCCAAAGCTGTTTGGCTGCCTACACTGCTGAAGCAGCTGTGCAGGGAAAGGTGATGGGGCAACCAGTCGAGATGTGGAGCCACCCCAAGGAGGCCTGATTGGCCTGGCTGAAGTGCAGGGCCAGCCCTTTCATGCTGATGTTGCTGAGGATTCGCTGCCAGGTAAAAGGTTGGGCACCGCCTGCCTTTTGGCTCCAAGTGTCAGCACAGACTTGTTTCACAGTGAAGGGACAACATGAGGAGGCCTCCCCAACGTCTCCAGCCTGCCCTAATGGCCAGAAGCAGCTGCAGGCCGACACCACACTGCAGGACTCACCTTGGAGACAACCAGGGTCCAGGCACACACAGGTGGGAGAGGCAGCCACCACACATGCTTCTTACCAACAGGCCAGCACCTTGAGACATGTGTCCACCTCATCACACTGACCACTGCCCAGCACTGTTTCCACACATGTCCACTCAACACAGTGAGAGGCTGCAGCTCCATACCTGCTGAGCTACTGCATTCTATTTTCAATTCTGATTTTTCCTATCAAGAAGAGCATTATACAAATTAAGGTAATAATTACCCAAGGGTTAAATATAAGGGCCAAATTTAAATTGTACATAATGTAGGACCCAAGAATGTTTATGATGAAGCAGGGAGAAGTAAAGTTATTTTTATTCCTACAATTTCTTTCTGATTGTTAAATTCATGAATTTTGATCATTTTATTTTGAAATGGATTTTACCTTCCTATGTCAGAGTGATTCCAGGTATGAAAGGTGCTGTTTTTCATGTACACATAAGACTGTGAGAACAGGTCTGAAACCTGCTGATTAGGTCCATTGTTAGCCATGTGTCGGCAGCAATTGACAAGTATTCTTCAATCATGAGATGTAATCTCCAAATCTACAAGACCAACAGTGGTAATTAATCGCTCTTATCCATGGGGCAGGGCCTACAGCAGAGCTGCCCAAGCCACCTTGGAATTCTCAAGCCAAGTCTTCTATCTGATATCACCATGGATGCACACAGTGTCAACATGGATGCCAGGACCCTCTCTTGAGCTTCCCCAATGGTAGTATCCTGCAAAACCACTGACTGGTCTCTCTGGCAGGACACTTCCACATGCCTATCAGGGCTCCCTCCCGTTGGAACACGTGGAAGCAACGGGGCACAGAGATGCAGCCCTGAGGCAGCCCCAGCATGTCCAGTTTTTTGTTTTTTGTCCTGGCTTTGTCAGCTTTATCTGAGGCACTGTGTTCCAGAATACTGTGCCATCTGCATGTCCAGCACTATAAGAGATCATTTCTTTGCACTGGGTCAGCATTTGGCGCTCAATTTTCTTTTGAGGCTTCCACTTATTAGTTCTAGATTTGGAAGATGTTTTTTAAAATGTTCTACATAATCACGTCATTTGCAAATAGAGTTATATTTCTTCTTTTATGGATTTGAAAGTCCTTTATTTCATTTTCTTCACTTTTAAAAATTCTAGTACTATGCTGAGTGACAGAGGTGAGAGTGAGCAACTGTGTCTGGTTCCTGATCCTAGAAGAATAGCTTTCAGCCTTTCACCTGTAGGGTTTTCGTAGGTGCTCTTTATCAAGTTGAGGATTTACTTGTAGTTTTCTGGGAGTTTTCTATGATGAGTAGGTGTTGGATTTGGTTAAATCTCTTATGGTGACATGGTGGAGTACATTGGCTGATTTTTGAATGTTGAACCAGCCTGTGTACCTGGATTAAATTTCACTTGGTTCAGGAACTTTACACATTGCAGGATCCAATTTTCTAATATTTTGTTAAATATTTTGAGTCTATATCTATGAAAGATTCCACCTGTTTTCTTTTTTGTATGTCTTTATCTACTATTTTGCAAAAGGTAATGCTAACCTCATAAAATGAGCTGGAAAATGTTCCCCTCTCTTCTTTGAATGTTGGCATAATTCTCCAGTGAAAATTTCCTTGAGAGTTATTTTCCAGGAATTTTTAAAGAAGTAACTCAATGTTGTAACTTACATTACTGATTCTAGACCTTTCTTCATTCTCATGGAAGCATCTGATGCTGCCAGCTGCCCGCTCAGAACTGATTGGCTATGTCCTTCATAGTGTGATCTGTTGTACTTTCACTTTCATTCCATTTTCTTTGAGGCTTCCACTTGGATCCATAGATTAATTTAAAGTGTATCATTTAACTTCCAAGCATTTAGAGACTTTCCCATTTCTGCTCTGCTTCTTTGACCTGTTGATTCGCGTCTTTTGCCGTTTGGAGAGGTTTCCAGGTATTCTATCTCCAAATCTTTTTCCAACCCCACTCTTCCTCCTCTCTTGCTGGGCCCGGATGACGTAAGTGCTGATAGGTATTGTTCCTGTCACCCAGATCCGTGGGATTCTGCTCGTTTTTCTCCAGTCTTTCTTCTCTCTGTGGATGATGTTGGATAATGTCTATTGGTCTGTCCTCCAGTTCACTGATTCTGTCTCTGTCATCTCTGCTATTGTTGGTGTGTCCTAATTCTTTTGTACACAAATATCCAGTTGTCCCAGTACATTATTGAGACTATTTTTCCCCATTGAATGATCTTGATACCCTTTTCAAAACTCAACTGACCTTGGTTCAATCCATAGTAGCACAGTAAACAAACAAAAAATGTATCAGTAAAAATGAGCTGACAGGCTAGAGCTGTGGCTCAGCAGTTACCGCACTTGCCTGGCATCTGTGAGGATGCAGGTTTGAACCCCAGCACCATATACACAATGAAGTGTTGTATACAAAGTCTAGATGAAAAAGTAAATAAAATTGATTCATTCTCTCTCTCTCTCTCTCTCTCACTGTCCCTCTCTCTTTCTCTCACAAAAAAACCCCCAGCAATCTGCTGATGTGTGTGTTAATTTTTGGATTTGCAATTCTATACCACTGGTTATGATGGCTTTCAATATCACATGAGTTTGATTACTGTAGCTTTGTAATAAATTTTAGCAAATATAGCGAGTATTCCAATTTTCTTCTTTTTTAGGATGCTTTTTGACTTGTGCTGGTCCTTTTCAATCATATATGAATTTTAGAATCAGCATGTCCATTTCTGCAAAAAGCTAGCTGGGATTTGGACAGGGTCTGTGCAGAGCCTGTACATCAGTTTGGGGAGTACTGCCACCTTAACACCATTAAGTACTCCAATCCATGAACGTAGGACATCTTTTCATTTGTTCAGATCTTTAGTTTCTTTCAACAATGTCTTGTAGTTCTCAAAGCACACGTCTTGTGCCTCTTTGGTTAACTTTCTTCCTAGGTCTTTTCTTTATTAGTATTATCAATTTCATTATTTTTACAATTCTGAAAGTGGAATTGCTTTCTTAATTTCCTTTTGAGATTGTTCATGAGTGATTTCTGAGTACTGCTTTGTCACAGTCACTGCTGAGAAGAACTGACCGATGCCATCTGTCTCTGCGGCTGCAGAGTGCTCTCCATCCAAGACTAAATGCGTCCTCGTGAGTTTTAGGCTTGCCGCCTTGCCGCCTTGCTGCCTCTCCTTGCTAGGTCTGCTTTGGTACGTGGCTTTAGCACGTCAGAGTTGCTCTGTGCCGTGCCGCAGCACCTGCCCACAGTGTACACTCCCCACCAGGATCAGGACTCCTAGCCTCTACTCTCTTTTCCAAGTCTTCTCTTTCTGGGGCTGAAGCAGTGGCTCAGCAGTTGGAGCACTTGCCTGGCATGCACAAGGACCAGATTGAAAAAATAAATAAAATTGTTTCTCTCTTTCTCTTTAAAAAAGAAAATAAAGTTTCTCTTTCTGTAACTTCACCTCAGTCTTCTCCCAGACACTAAGTTCCCTGATTCTGCATAACAGAGAGCAGGCTTTCCACTGGAGAGGCACCATGCAGGACTCAGGCTCCTTCCATCTGCCTGGTCCTCCTGCCCCTGGAGAGAGTAAAGGGCCAGCTCAGCAGCACCTGGGCAACCAAGAGTCACTGTGGGGGCCAGCAGCCCACCAGAGGTAGGAGGAGCCTCCCAGGAGCCTCTGTACTGGCTGGGTGTGGGGGTGGGAGGTAGATCCTGGTTTCTTCTGCAGGGTGAGCCTCCTGCTCCACAGCAGGCTCCTGTGTCGCACTGATGGACGCAAGTGGGCTCAGGTAAGCAGCTTACAGGTGACTGCTGCTCCCCCCGTCGCTGCTCACGGCCAGGCTGAAGTGGGCGGTTGGCAAGCAGCCTGCTACCAGGAAGGACTCCCAGGGTGCTGCAGGTCAAGGAGGACAAAGGGCATTCAGGACAGGGCTAGTCTGGGCATGAGGCCTTCTGGGAAAGGGGACTTGGTGAGTCTAGGCCACTTGCTCTGGAGAAGTGGGACCTCGCTCCCACTTGGTGACAGAATGAACACCCCCATGCAGAGGACCCCAGCAGGGGAGGATGTGCAGAGTCGCATGTGCCAGGCATCTGGGCGAGCAGGGTGCCCCTCCCACCTCGAGGATGCTGGGAGATCAGGCCAGGCCAGCCCATAGGCTGAGGGCCAGTGCCAGTTCTCACATGTACACATCAAAAGACATGAAGCTCATGTGAGATCCAAGATCCAAGATGGGGGCAAGGCCATCTTTGAGAACAGATCTCCTGGACTCACTGGGGAGAGGAATGCGATTTTCTCCTCTCTTGATTCTGCCTGGAAGGAGGCGTTCACTCCCAGCTACTGGTTTCAGCCTGGGAGGGGCCATCACAGTCCAGAGCAGTGCTCAAGGACAGCAGCGAGCAGATGGTGATGCCTGGGAAGAGGAGGAGGACCTGTGCTCTGAGCCTGCTCCAGCAAGTATGAGTTCTACCAACATCTGTCTAAAACCTGCCCCCGGGAGGGACCAGATGACCTCTGGCTCTGGAACAATTTCCTCCCAAGGCCTGCTGAGTTCCAAGGACCCCAGAGTAATCCCTTACTCAAGGGCCTTGCAAGGAGTGAGGGCGCTGTGCACAGGCCTGGCAAAACACCCTAACATCATCCACCCCTGGCATTCACCAGGCACTGCCAATCTACCCACCTTGCGAACCCGTGAAAGGCCCAGACACACAGCAGCGTGCCTGGGACCACACAGCATGATTCCCTGGCTCCTGGGCAGAGAAGCAAAGCCCTACCACCTGCCGAGGACAATGCCTGAGGAGGTAGCACCTGTCCAGGGCACCTGTCTTCCATCCAAGCAGCTCACTCTAGTGGCCTCAGCTGTGGCTGAAATATGAAGCTCAGGCAGTTCAATCTCTAAAGTCATGTGAGTGACTCTGGTGCTGAGACCCCTGGGAAGTGAGTGCATCAGAAAGGGTCATCATGGTGGATATAACAGGGAGAGACCGGACCAGCACAGCCACCCACGTGCCAGATGGGATACAGCCCAGGGGGTCCTCACCCTGTTCCCTGCTGCTTGGACTCCCAGGCTCCAAAACCATGAGCCAAAATAAACCTTGTTTCTTCATAAAGTGGCTCATCCCAGGTATTCTGTTATAGAAACGAGAGGCTAATACACCTTCCCTTGTCACACTGGGACTGGGGAATGGAGAATAAACACCATACATTGACTGCCCAGCTCAGACTCACCCGGCCTCCTGGGCCTTCACTCCAGTGTCTTCATCACCAGTTTGCTGATGGAAAGGTGTCTGGCTGCACACCAGCTGTGCATGTCTGCTTGGCCCCCAAAAGATTCTACATTGCAGCCACTGAGACTTTTTTCTAATTCTAATGAACCACTCCCAGAAGAGAATTCAGCTCACCTTAACCTGGAAATGTCGGCAAGCTTAGAGCTGTGCACACAGCAGTGCCCAAATGTCGTCAGCAACTGCTATCATACCTGCAGCTGGCTGCCTGGCGGAAGGCAGGCACACAGCTGTGGGGAGAGCAGAGGACAGCCTGGAAGATACCTACATAAGCCACATGACAAGCACAAGCTATGGCACCAGCCTGAGACCCAGAGCAAGACAGACAGGAGGCAGAGAAAGGAGGCACAGGCCAGATAGCTGCACAGCCCTGGCAGGGGCTCAAGCAGTGACATCCTCAGACACTCGAGGGTGACAAGGGGCACCCTCACTGGGGAGCCAGGCACAGCCCCTCACCAAGGCCAGAGGGAGGGTCCCTGACTCTGCTTACCCACACCTCCTGACCACAAGGAGTTTCATAGGGACTGTCTGAGACAGCAAGTACCCACCCGGATGGCCAAGAGAGCATGGTGGTGCTGGGTACGCACAGGCACTGGTGTCCTGGTGTGGTCAGTGTCCCCTGCCGGGAGTCTACATGTTTCAATTTTTTATTAAACTCAAAATTTCACAGGTCTGTCTCTAAAGATGTCCATTTTAGTGGTGCTTAGGATTTCAAGAAGTGTGTCACTTTCCACGAATGGAAATCAGCTGGGATCTGGGTTCAGCCTCCCATTTGGAGCCCCAGGCAGGCCCTGGAATTCCCTCAATTCCCAAACCCAGCCGGGTACACGAGGGGCAACTCAGCACTTGCGACACTGCCACATCTCCAACCTCCTGATAGCTCAGAGTCCCTTGATGCCCATAGGCTGGAGGAAGGGCTGGCCAGGGCAGCCACAAGATGCCTAGAGTGGAGGGTCAGGCACAGCTAGGTCAGAGTACTCCCCACCCCACTAATCCTTCACAAAAGTAAATTGTCTGCCAGGCTGGAATTTAGTTGAAATTTCTGCCATGTTCTGATCAGCTTGGCCCCTGGATTCTAGCCTTTGATTTCACATCCCCAGCACCACCCAAGTCTAACCTCACATTTAAACTCCATCATGTAAATATCGGAGGGTTTAAAAATATCCAGGAGGGTCATTAAGTTCTGGAAAGTACCGCCCAGGTTCCTGGCTGCAGCTGTGTCCCAGTCCCTCTTAGTAGGAGCCGCAGTGCCCAGCAGGTGCAGCTTGCAAGGGAGGCCCTGGAGGAAGGGGCGCTAAATTAAGAGCTGGATTCCAGTAGGGAGTAAGGGAGAGCTCGCTGTGCCTGTGCTGGGGGCCCCCGGGGCCAGGGTCTCTGCCAGTGTAGTGACAGAATAAATTCTGTACTAGCCTACATTTCCAGTAGTCTTTCTGAACTCACAAATTTAAATACTGGATGCTTTCTTTTTAGTAAATGTATTACTGATTTTACATTGTTCTGATAAAAATTTCTCTAAAACTAAGAGTGCCAAGGTGCTCACACTGTGAATTTCTCATCCATATTGGGGTCGGAATGTACACGCAGCTGACAACCTGCCCACGTCATAGCCACCGAGGCACACCACTGCTAGTTCACACTCTTCTCAAGTGGTGTCTTGGGTGTGCTAGACTGCCTGTATGGACCACAGGTGCCCACAGGTGAGATGCCCAGCAGGAAAAGGGGCAGCTCATCTCCCTGGTCTGTCTCAGCTCCACTATGAAAGGGAACGGTTGAAATTCTTCTGTGGAAGTTGCTGAACTGTGAAAGAGACTGATGCCAAAAGGGACCCTGAGTAACTCCCAAGTGTGAGGTGCAGGCCCTGTCTCGGGGTCCACCCACAGTGGCAGGGTCTGGCTCTGGGCATGGTGCATGCCGGGCTGAGCCCTCCTTACAGTGGGTTGGCAGAACCTGGGGGCTCCAGTGGTGGGGAGAGCCCTCCATTACCAAAGAAGGCCTGTGGGTGGACCATAACCCTAAATGTCTGCTCCTCAAGAAATCACCATCAGTGTGCAGGCACTGCACCAGTCCTACTTGTTCAGGTAGGTCCCTCTCCTGCACTCCCACCCCCAGCCACCCATCTGCTCCCCTGCAACCTGCCTCCACACATCCCAACAGGGCTGCCAGAGTCGGCAGCGCCTCCCACTCCAAACAGCCCTCTGGCTCATGGTGTCTGGTAGGAGCACTTCTGAAGACCAGCACTGGACCAGGAGATGGGAGGACAGACTGTGCCAGATCTCCACATCCTCTGGAGAGACTGAGAACCCAAGGACTAGCACTTGCCAGGGCAAACCCCACATTTTATCATTTAGCACCAGTCTGTGCTCTGCCTGACCTATTAATTATGCACATACACCTGTAATTACAATAATGTGTTCCCAGCCATACCCTGGGCAGAAACTCTTAATTATGACTCAAACAATTAATCAACCAGCACACATTTTCTGAGCATCTGGCCCACGCAGGACTCTGCCAGGCACTGGGAAGGGAAAACCACATGGCCTTGTCAGCCAGGAGCACTCTCCATCCTGCCTTCCCATGCCTCCACAAACACACAAGTTTCTTAAATCATGGAATTCTCAAGGTATAAAAAAGTTTGCAAAAGGGATGACTATACCGGTACTGGCCTTGTAAAGACCTGAAAGTTGTTTCCCCTCCACAACAAGACAGTGACTCCACCTTGGGCAGCACAACACAACCCTCATCTCTGCAGCTGGTACTAACCAGAACCGACAGCCAAGTGGATTTTAACCCACATGTGCCCAGAATTCACAGTTCAAGAGAATACGCAGCAATTCCACCCCACAGGGGACAGGAACAGGCCGCGTGGGCCAACCGGCCCAGAAATCAGCCCCCACAGTCCCAGGCAGGAAAGGGGACTGACTGAGCCCTCTCTTGTCAAGGGCTGGTGCACCCCTCCCGCTGTCTCAGTATAAAGGAAAACTGCTCAGAGCAGATTCCTGGGTGCCTCTACCTACATCTGTTCTCTGGGGTTTGCCTATCTGACCCAAGGGCCGGGCTGAGGAGTGAGCCACCTCCAGCTGCTTGGAGATTTCCCAACTGGGTCAAGATCCATTATTCTCAACCTGTCAAGGGCAGCTGTCTTTCCAGCCAGAGGCAAAAGCGGAGGACCAGGGAGGTCCCAGGCAGGGGAGGAGGGCATCCTGGAATTCCTGGGGCCCAGAAAAGCCAGCAAAAGCCCAGTCGGACAAGCGGACAGAAGGGGCCATAAGGGTCCAGAGGACCAGCCGCCACCGCCGCGCTGCCAGCGGGGGCGAAGTTCCGAGGGTAGGAAAGCTGAACGGCAGGAACCAGGCAGGCTGCGACCTCACAGGCCACCCAAAACCACTGGAGTGCAAACACGCGCGGGCGCGAGGACGCTCCCGGGTCGTCCTTGGGGACTTGCCGGCTTGGGGGAGCGACGGGGGAGTAGAGGAGCCCAGTTCACGCCCCGCACGCGCCGACCGAGGTCCAGACCCTCAACGCCCAACAATCCTCTGCCCCCCTGGGGCCACCGTCCGAACCGCTGCCCGAGCCACAGCCCCAGCCACAGCATCCCATCTGGGCCGGACTCAGTGGGGAAGGCGCGGCACAGCTGGGGTTGCGAGTTTGCAGAATTCACCGCTGCCGGAGCGGGGACCTCGCCGGACACAGGCCTGAGCCGGGCGGGTCGCAGAGGGCAGGGCAAAAGGGCGACCGCGGGCCCGCGCGTATGCGCGCCTGTGCGGGGATGCTGGCGGCGGGGGCGGTCGCCTCACCACCCCTCGGACCAGCAAAGCGCACAAGCGCCACACATTCGCCCACGTTCCCAGTCTTCGCAGGAGCGGGTGCGCCCACCCTCCAAGCCGAGCAGGGCTTTTGAGAGCGCTGGTCTCACCCCGGGGACCCCCGTTCCAGTAGCGGTCCCCTCTTCCTCTCACCCGGGCTCCAGCAAGATGGATTGGGGCAGACGGGGCGGCAGCAGAACCCAGGCTCCCGAAACAGTCCGGACCTCCATGAAAGCGCACAAGGCAGCCGGGTCCGCGCGCCTCCGGGGCTCGAGCGCGTGGGGCGGGGGCGGTGCCGGCACGGACCGCTCCGCCCACTCAAGCGTCCTTCCCCGCAGCTCCCGCGCCCTCTGCTTCGCATCACCCAAGTATGAAGTGCGTGCACCCGGCAGCGGCGGACAGCACACAGGTCCCCGCGCCTGCATCCTCGTTCTGGTCCCCGGACCCGCGGGGTAGACCGCGGCCCCACGGAGCGCGCAACTTTACCTCGGGGCTGGGGCTCCAAGCTGCCAGCTGCGCGCCTAACCGCGGCTCCTCGGGTGGAGCGCGGCTTCCCCGAGTCAGTAACCCCGAGTCTGGCACCGCCCTGCCCGCTGGCCCGCCGGTCCTGCCCGCGGTGGCACGGCGCCCTCTCGCGCCCAGTGGGGTCCCGTGGAGGCCCGGCCGCACCCAGAGCCACCCGGAGCTGCGGAGTCCAGCGGCTCTGGGCGCTAGAGGCGGACGGCTGGGTACAAGGTCCACAGGACCATCCCGGGGCACGGACACGTGCGTGCACACACACGCACTCATGCTCCCACAGCATTGCACTCTGGACGCACGCACACATACATGATCACATGGGCACGCACATTCACATTCATGTGTGCTCTCAGACTTGCCCGCAGGCTCCCTCTGTGCTCACACACCCGTAACTCGTAACTCGGTATCACACACTTGCACAAGACATTCCTGGGCACTCACAGCTAGGCACATCCACACGCTCAGGTGCACCCATGCACTTGCACATACCTTAGGCACACTCAGGCACTCACACACACCCAGGTGCTCACACTTGCACACACACACACACAACTCACCCAGGGACCAGTCCAGAGGTTCCAGCAGAGGCCCCACCCCAAGGGGAGAAGTGAGGGCCTCAGAGGCCCTGGGGAAGACAAGGTTGTGTTCTGGTCAGGACATGTGGCTGTAAGTAGGGTCTGGAGGTGCTGGCTCTGTAGGATGTGCTGGCTGTCCAGCTCCAGGTGACCTGTGGTGGGACCCTGGACACACACGAGGCCCCCAGTGGCTGATGTCTCTGCTGAATCCAAAGAGATGTCTGACCAGCACCAGTCCTGGGAAGGGAGCCTTTTTCTCTCTGGAATCATTCTCTGAATTTAGCAGTTGGGAATCCAGGCCCACTGTCCTGGAGAGACTGCTGTCTCTGAGGGGATATGACCACTTTTGGGCAGGGTCTATGCTGTAGGGTCTGTGCCTCTCAGGCTATGCTCCTGGCCCCTGCACACATGATGGCTGCAGTGGCTGCAGAGGCAGAATGGGCTGGGACCCTCTAACATGAGAGTAAGCAGATGAACTAGGGAGCAGTGGGAAGCTCCAAGCCTGTGCCTGGCTGTGTGTGGTCCCAGAGACACTCGGGCTGCAGGTTCCTTGAGTCTGTCCTGTTCTTCCTGGGAGGACCAACCCAACCTGCTCACTCTGGCTGCCCATTCAGACCCTTCCCTGTGCCCCCAAGTCACCTCTGTTCTGCAGTCATCACACCTCTTATTTATCCAGCTGGAGCATTGGCAGCCCTTTCCTGGCCTCGAGGTGTTTGTGATACCCTGGCTGTGGTCAATTGATCTCCAGGTGTGTCTGTGCAGCCATTGGGATTTTTTTCTTCCGCTGACCCACAAACTTTGTTGTTTCTTTAAAATCTATAACAATACATTACAATTAATACCTATTAATTTCACTTTGCCAGTTTTTACCAACCACTTTGGGGAGCCTGTCAGTGTTCCAGAACCTCAATTGTGGTTTGCTGCTCTTGAGAAGGTGAGCTGGGCTTTCCAGCACCAACATAGGCCACCTTACTAAAGAAGAGTGCACCATTGCCGCCCAGGGCACTGTGAGGCTGCCTCTGGTCTGGGAACCAACACTTGCGGGCCAGGTGTGACACCAGGCTCAGCTCCACCTCCATCTGTGCTGTTACGCCCACTCGACATTTCCTATCATGTCTGGAAGGCTGTCAGTGTTAGATGCTTTTCTGAAACTGAAGTATGATCAATCCAATGTGAATTGGTAAGTCCATAGTGTTACACACCCCCATGAGGACAGTGACTGCGGTCTCAGGTGGATTAATTGACTTTTCCAGCCTGGGTCTGATCTCTACCACTTTCCTTTGGGGATCAGTGCAGGATGAGCTCTTTGGCCAGGACAAGCAGAGCCTGTGTCCTTGACCAAGTTCCTTTACTCTGTGTTTCAAGGTCCACATCTGTAGTCTGGGAGTGATGATAAGACCCCCCCCCCTCCTTGCCACTGGCTTTAAAAATGGAATGAATGAATCCAAGGGCCTAGCCAGTCTGTGGTAAACCACCCAATCATGGCCATTATGTTAGGTCCTCCCAAAATGTTGATGTCATCTGCAGCTGAGGAGTTTGAGTGCAGGGTCCAGGACATGCCTGGGAAGGTCATCTGCTCTGCCTGAGCACCCTTGGGTGGCACCACAGGGTGCTGTGACACTCTGACCCTGCCCCTCCATGATGGACAGATGAGTGCTGAGCTGCTCCTATCTCTCCAGGCTTCTCTCTCCTCTGGTCTCCTCCTCTCTCTCCTCGTGTGCTTCCCCCGTCTATCTCTCCCTTCTCTTGTTTTGTTGCTTTATTGATGGACTTGTGAGTTTCTTGCTCTGTGTTTCTGATGGCCACTGGAATTGGAGCCAGGAGGTGAGCATGCAGGGCACAGGCCCTTCTATGAGACACAGCGTCAGGGGCAGGACCTGCCAGTACCACTGTGCTTTGTGGCATTTCCTAACTGGCATTGACCCCACACCTGGGAAATACATTTGCCTTTCACACTGCCTCTCTCTCAGTGGGGAGCATTGCTTCAAAATGCTTCTGTCGCAGGTATAGTGGTGCATACCTGTAATCCAAGTGGCTCAGGAGTCTGGAAGCAGGAGGATGGCAAGTTCAAAGCCAGCCTCAGCAACTTAGTGAGGCCCTAAGCAACTTAGACCCAGTGTCAAAATAAAAATTAAAAAGCAGGCTGGGGGTGTGGCTCAGTGGTTAAGCACCCCTGGTTTCAATCCCCAATACCAAAAAACAAACAACACCCCCCCAATATCCCACTTCTGTCTTTCAACATGTAAACTCGTGAAGAATACAAGTGGGAAGTAATAAGCCACCTGTATATGCACCACTTGGCACCTGTTAACATTTTGGAACCTGTTTTGGAACCAAAACACTTTGGTAATTTCCTACTTTAAAGTGTGGTTTTGCTTAGGTAAATGCAGGATTGTGCATGTGGATCTTCACCACTTAACTGAGTTCTGTTAGTGTTTGCAGGCTCTGGCATCCTGGGAAGAGGTATTTAAATGGAATTCCTCCAGTGCTGTGCTTTGGTGACACTCTGCCATCGATGGGGATGTTTTCTCCAACTTTACAGTCATGTAACTCCTTCACAGTCCTGCTTCAAACCCTTTCCTCACTGTAGCAGCATATTCCTGGATCCCAGCTGGTGTATTGTTAATGGAAAACCCCTGATGTGAATGTTGCCTATAATATCATAAACTTAGATGTGTTGAAAGGTAAACTGAGGCACAACAGAGTTGTCAAGAGTGTGAGCAAACAGGGATTGGTGGATCAGGCAGTCCCCAGTGAGAAGGGGACCAGGAGCCCCTGAGGAATGCAGGCCAAGGCTGTCATGGCAGACAACGGTGTAGGTGGCCATCCTTTGCCTGGCACATCCTGCTGCAGGCCTTGGTTATGGTGCTGAGAGCTTGCAGCTGCTGCCGGTGGGCTGTGCTTCTGTTCTGTTCTTTCTTTGATGCGCGGACAAGCCGCAGCAAGGCTTGCTTGAGCTAGGTGGTTGCCTGGGAGGCCTGCTGGCTGACTGTGGAGGTTCCAGGTCTCTGTTTAGTGCATGTTCACGGATGTCTGGGGACTTCCTCTCCTGGTTTTCTCCAGATTAGCAATCTTCCAGACATTAAATGTGATTTTCATTTCATGGCTGCTTTTTGGAACGAGTGGATGTGCCCCACTTTGTTGTTGGCAATAGCACTCCTGAGACTCCTGCGTGCTGGTGCTGTGTGCATTGTCATTTAAAGTGGAGCTCAGTAGCTCTTGCAGTTTCCATTTCATGCAGCCCTGGTGATGTCCGATGCCTGCACAGAAGCTGCCTGTTAGCCCAGACCTGGCTTCCTGCCTGGCAGGAGGCTTCATGTCCCCCTCTGAGCCCTGCGGGGTTGGCCTGCTTGGGGTTCTGTGCCCTAGCATGTCTGCCCAGTTCCTGGCTTCCCTCCATTGCTTCCCTGTTGGTGTTCTGCATGGAAGACAGAGTTCCCTCTGACTTCTGCCCCTCTGATGCTGAGGCAGGCAGGCCAGCTCCCACACCGGGAGTCAGCTGTCCCCCATGACAGCCTTGCTTGGCTCCTTCAGCTGCTGCTGGCCAACATCTGTTTTCTGCTTTTTCCTTCTCCAACTTTCTCTTATTTGTGGCGTTTTAGGTCTTCATGCCCTTAGGTCCCCAAAGGCCATTTTAGGTCCCCAAATGCCTCCAGGCCCAGCACTCTCCCTGCAGGGCTGTCTGGGTGTCAGTCCTTCTTCTCCTCTCCTCTGCTGTCCCTGCTTTGATAGATCAAACATTCCCCTCACAGCCCTGTGTACTCTTTGAGCCTTCTCAAGTGTCTCCCTTTGTTCGTTACTTTTAATCCTCTCCCTGAAGTCTCCAACTCTGCATTTGCCTCATTCCATTTCCTTGTGCCCTAAGGGGAGCAGTACCAACTCAGGCACCTTCATGTCTAGCATCTTCCCTGTGGATGTGGTCTGGGCAAAACGGAGGGTGCTCTGACTGCTCTTGCAGCTGTGTGTGAGATCTTCCCTCGTGTGGCAGGTGCGCTCCTGAAGTGTATGGAGACTCAGATCCTGAGCACAGGTGCACCTGTGGATGCTCCCTTGGGTTACATGCTCTGGAGAGTCAGCCTGGCGGGAGCTGGCTTCTCACCCAGCTGTTTGGCAGTAGAGTCTCACCTCAGTTTTTCTGCCCCGTGGAGTGGGGAGAGGGACCTGCTTCTGGCAGAGACTGGAGCCTGCTGGCACCTCTGTGTGGCATCAGTGTCCTGCCGAGGAGTCATGTGACACTCATCATTGCTCCTGTTGCTCTGAAGTGTATGGCCCAGCAAGAACTTGCGTCTCTGAAGCTTGGTTTCCAGGTAGAATGCAGGGGTCCTCTACTGCCTGACAGTATGGGGCACAAGTTGTGCCAGGGTCGTGCTTCTTGGGAAGTCTCAAGAATCACTTACTCCTGCCTGGGTCCTGACATAAGGCCTGGATGATCGGCTTTCCCACATCATGTGACTCTGCACCTTCTGAACAGAGGTGTTTCTCTTGGCAGAGTGAAAACCCTGTCATCTGTGCCTGGTGTGGGTCCTCTGCCTGTACCAATCCCATCAACACCTATCCACACATCATGCCAAGAGCCTCCTGGTGCCACTGAGTGCCCACTGTGCTTCTGACAGACCCTGCCCAGGGAGGGTGGAGATTGAAACCTGGGTGGAGGGAAGTGTCCCAGGTGGTCAGCTGCGCAAAAACTCAGACTTGGCAGATGGTAAAAGGCAAACCCAGACAGGAGGGAGGAGCACTGCCCACCAGCAGAATGGGCTTACTCAGTGCTGAGAAGCCACCGAGCACAGGGCACAGTCCACCCACCCGTCAGTGAGGACCAAGCTGTCTCAGGTGCCTGAGCAGCAGGTGGTTTTGCTTGTGCTAGAGGTGGCCAACCTCCTAGTGAAGGGTAGGGAAAGGCCCAGTGCCACCCACAGTGAGCACCAGGGCAGTTCGGAAGGGGCTGAGGGCCTGCCTGGCCAAGCTCACCACCCTTCCTGGCCCCTTTCCCACTGAGCTTGCTGCTAGCACTTCCAACTGAACAAAGCCCCAGATTTCCTTGTCTGACCCTCAGTGTCCTCAATATTTTGTCTCAAGAACATTCACGGAAGGTGCATTCAAAATAACAAATTGGGGGCTGGAGTAGTGGCATTTAAGGTGCTTGTGGCACTTGCTTGGCATGCGAGGACCTGGATTTGAACCCCAGCACCACATACACAACAGAGTGTCAGAGCAAAGAAAGTCACATGAAAGACTGAATAAAATTGATTCCCTCCCCCTCTCTGTTTCTTTCTCTCTCTGTTCCTCTCTCTTAAAAAAAAATAACAAATTTGAATCTACCTAAATGTCCAACCTGAGATTGGTCTGACAGATGATGGTACAGCACATGGTTAGCCAAAATGATGCAGCAGCTGGAAAGATTTCTGTGACAGTGACACTGCTCAGGATGATATGCAAGGACTGCAGAAGGCAGACTTGGACCAGGAATGGCCTGGCATCCACCACCTGCACCCAGCCGAGTGCAGTATGAGCGTGACAGACAAGTGGACCAGCACTTTCCTTCACGGTCTTGTGGCACCACCCTGGGGAACAGATGTGACTTTTCTGTGGCTCCATACCCCTGTCTGCCACATGGGCTTTGCACAACTGTACAGCTGTGGGCTCTGTGAAGTGGGAGGGCTCTAGAAACTGCCCCATATGGAGGCTGGCCTGAGGCATGTGCTTCCTGCCAGGTGCTCTGTGAGCAAGAACAAAGGACACTTTGTACATGTACAAATATGCTGCAATTATATATGCAATTGTAATACCCTAACTCGAACAATAATGATAATGGGAGGGAGATCTGTGCACAACAGCGAGAGGATTGGGCTGGGAGGAGGAAGAGATAGGTCAGATCCTGTATGTGAACACGGCATTGGGAATCACACCACCATGCACTCATCAATAGAACACACGCGACCAGTGTGCAAGCAGAGGTTTCTTCTGGGCGTCAGAGTGAGTGACTTTGAGATTCCATTGCTTTTCTGCATTTTCCATGTTTTCTACCAAGAACTGCACAACATTTATAACCGTTAAAGGTGGGAGTTGATAAATCTCACTCTAGCAAAGCCTTGCCCTGAGTCTTGAGTCTGGCAGCCATGTGGCTGACAGGGTCCTGGTATTTTTGATAGAGAGAGAGTTCATAAAATGAAGTAGAGAATGCCAGGGGAAAAAAGTGATAAAGTAATTGTTCATTTTACTCATGCTTCTGAAGATCTCGGGTAAATCCCCGTCAATGTAACACAGGATGGCTGGGTGGGTTCTGTTTTGTAAATTGGAGGAATGAAATTCATGGACACAGGGTCAGACAGAGCAAAGTAATCAGATTTAGATTAACAGAAAGGAAGCAGTATTCCCAAAGAGGAAGGGGTCCCAAGAGATGGATCCCTTGAGGGGTTTTTCTTTGAAGAAGAGGTATCAGGCCTGGAGTGGAAGCCTGGACATAGGGAACCTTGGACCATTTGCCATTGCAATGGAGATTTCTGAGAATTTGGGAGTTGAATGTGCCATTTTGAGGCCAGTGACTGTTATTGACCAGCTTATATTGGGGCCAAGCAATGTTACAGAAGAACATCAGAGTTTCAGGTTTGACTGTGTCTTGGAGACCCAGGGTCTGGATATGTTTGGAAAGCACCCCAAGCGGGTATCTCATGGAAGCTTTGGTGGGATCTGGCCCATGCTGGAGAAGATGGAGTGAGGAGGACCCCCAACGAGTCTGGAAGAGTCAGAGGGAGTCACTCACCCAGTGGGTTATGGCTGGTGGTGGATGTGATGTCCAGCAATGTGAATGGTCCTTACTGGAGCCACCAGAGGGAGAGGTGGTGGAGAGAGAGAAGAAGAACAAGAGAGAGAGAGAGAGAGAGAAGGAGGAAGAGAGAGTGATCAACCTGGTGTAAGTCAAGGGAAGGCCCAGAGGAACTATTCTTGATGGAATTTAGGGTCTTTGAGAAAGACTTGAATAGGAGAATGGTATGAGGCTATTTTTGGTTGAGAAGTGTCCAGTATCAAAGGGTTGATATGGGGAAGGGGGAAGGGTGTGGGAGACTTGGAGAATGCGGGCACGGTGTTCAGGCTGGCAGAAATGAGAAATATGGTAGTCTAGGTTTGTAAGGGAAGAATAATAATAGAAGCTTTAAGTTTGTGGAGGAGGTAGACACGGAAAAGGGAACCTGAACCAGGACAAGGCCCTCAGTTCCTGCCACCTCATGGAGAGGTTGGGAGTTATGGGTTTTGAGGAGGTATTTAGAGGGGAAGGAAGAGAGGGTGGGGAGGGGGGAGAGTGAGTGGCTTGGGGAGGGGCTGAGGGTGGAGATTGGGGTGGGCTAGGACTATTAGGAGGATTACCCTGAGTAAGGAAGCGGGAGGATGGAAGGGTGGAGTTGAGAGCAGTTCCAGTGGATCTGAAAACGAGGATGAAGATGCAGGAGAACAATGGGTAAGAAGTATGGGCCTGTCTCTGTAAGGAGAACTTGGGCCATAGAGCAGGTAGATCAAAAAGGGGGTAGGGGACGAGAGCACAGCTCTCAAAAAAGCCTGAATTTAAGGCATTCTTGCCCATTTCCCCTATCTGGTGATAGTAATTGTCCAAATCAGTGAGGATTTGAAAGCCAAAAGTTCCTTCTGGAGGCCATTTTGAGCCATTGTCTAAAGTGTACTGAGGCGGGTTGGAGCAGTGGCTCAGCGGTTATGGCACTTGCCCAGCATGTGTAAGTACACAGGTTCAAACCCCAGCACCTACATACAGAACTAAGTGTCAGAGTATGAAAGGTATGTGAAAAACTCAATAGAAATTGATTGTCTCTCTCTCTCTCTTTCTCACTGTCCTTCTGTCTTTAAAAAATAAAATAAAAAATAAAAAAATGTTAAAACAAAATAAAATTAAAAAAAAAACAAAGTGTACTGAGGTCAGGCTACGTTTGAGTAAAAGACCAGCCACTTATGATGTAAGTCTTTGGTGAGTCGTAATTTGGCAAAATTAAGGTATAGACAGCTCAAAGGAGTTTTGGGGTCTAAGGAAGACTTGGTGTTTCCCATGACCTTTCAGTATTACCTGGAGCGTGAACAAGAGCAAAAAGAGGCATCACAAATTCTGATCATGCTCACCTGAGAAATGGAGGATGGGGGCAAGCTGGGGGCTGGGATGTCTCCTCAGCCCACCGGTGCCCAAAATGGCATGGTGGGGGTCTGGCACACATACACGACTTATGGGCAGATCCTCGTAATGGAAGGTGCAACCAGAAGACCAAGGGAAACACAAGGAACTTACCCCACCCTGATGAGGGGAGGCCCAGGGACCCTCCCAGGTTTTGGCACCAAATGTAAGATCAGACGCAGGTGAAACAAAAAGGAATCAGACCTAAAAGTGACTGAGCAAAGCTTTTATTGGGAATTGACTCTCAGGTGAGATTCACCAGTCCGCCAGAGTGAGTGCGGGCCAGGGAATTCTCACCTGGCCCCGGCAGGGGGCACTTTTATAGTTCAGGGTAGGAGGGGGAAGGCTTGAGGGTTCAGTGTCCTCCTGGGGTTGGCCGGGGACTCTGCTGATTGACAACAGGTGGCTTCCAGGTGCCATTGGGGTTTATCTGCTAGCACCTGATTGGTTGTTCCTTCGCACTCAGGGGCTGCCTGATGCCCTGCCCCCATCCAGCTGCCTGAAACTAATTAACTAACACTTAACTCCCACCAGAATTGACCAGAAAACTCTGTTTACAATATTCTAAAGCGTTTCCAGCTCACATTCGTAAACTTTTCAAGATTCCTCCCACTACCCATCTCCAAATGTTCTGAACCACATGGTCAGGTTAGTTGCAACCACAGCAACCACATCTTGGTACCAATTTTTATTTTAGTTAGCTTTTCTCTTGCTGAAACCAAAATACTTGACAAGAACAACTTAGAGGAGGAAACATATATTTAGGGCCCAGGTTTCAGAGGTCTCTATCCATAGCTGGCTGATTCCCTTGCTCTGGTCCCAAGGTGAGGAAGAACATTATAGGGGAAGGGACCAGCAGAGGAAAGCTTCTTCTTAGCTCATGGCATCCAGGAAGCAAAGAGAGGAAGGAAGGGTCTCATGGAAGGTGCTCCTCTCCAGGGCAGCCCCCAGTGGCCCACTGCCTCCAGCCCCACCCCACCTGCCTGCAGTGGTCACATAATTGGTGCATTCAAGGTCAGATTAGGTTACAGCTCTCCCAGTCCAATCACATCCCACTGAACTTCTGCATTAACTGGATGCCTCACACCAAACCACAGCCGAAGCTGTCCACCCCTGACACAGCCTGAGACCTGGAGGAGGCGTCCTGATCTCTGTGGCCTCTGAGAACAGTGTGCCTGGGGAAGGGTCTGCGGGAAGCCCTGGCAGTATTCACGAACAGGACTCCACTCTGCAGAACACCAAGAAGTGCTATTTCTAACAGTGCAAGAGTGAGCAGATGTTAAAAAGAAGAAATGTGATTTGTTAGACTCTCTCACACTAAAAATGAAAAAGAAAGAAAAGTAATTCTGCAAATATCATCTACAATTTCAAACTAGATAAAAAAAAGCATGACAGGCTTCCCAAAACACTGTCCCTTGCCCTAGTGTGCTGTCCAACAGGAAAGGAACTTGCTCATTTACAGATCGCCCTCTACACAACGCATCCATTCCAGAAATAAGTGTGCCACTCGGGATTCTTGGTTGAAAATGACACACACACCTGCAAACGGGCCTAACACGCAGGGATCCACTCCCACCACCAGGTGCCCATGGGGACCCCCACTCTCCAGGCCTTGGCACTGCTCTTCCTGGCCTTACATGCTGAAAGAGTGGTATCTGTCTTCATCTGAGTGACAGCAGTGAAAGCAGAAGGTTCTAGCAACCTTCAGAGGCATGAAGGACCCTAATGGGTCTGTGGGACGGGGCAGCAGGGGCTCTGTTGGTGCGGCCTTGTGCTGTGGGTCTCAGGGAAGGAGGGGCTCGTGGGGCTAGAGGTTGTCTTGTTGTATCTCTGGTCCAGGAGAGCACAGCACCTGTGTTGATTTGGTGCCCTGTGCCTGCCCTCATCTCTCTCTCTATGGGGCCTGGGATGACATCACTCTCCAACATCCTGTGTGCTGTGGGTTTGGAGTGGCGTTGGTGCTCACTTGGAGTGAGGGCACCGTGGAGTGCATAGTCCCTGCCCGAGGTCTCTGCTAGGGTTGGTGGAGGCTGTTTCAGAGCTGAGGCTTGCTCCCCGGGACCACTGGGTCCTGCTCTGATTTCACAGGTGAAGAAAGGTCAGCCATGTCACAAAGACTGCTGAGAGGAAGAGCCAACATCGTGGTTTGTGTTTATTGATTGAGGCCTGTTTTTTGCAATGAAGAAAAATGTGGTCCCTACAGTGTCCAAGAACAGAGTCAGAGCACGCTTACGTAAGAGCTACACGCCCCCACCAGGCCTCCTCTAGTGGTTCTCCAAAGCCCAAGCCTCTGCAAGCAGATTAGGAGCCGAGAATAGAGATGGGAAGGGTCTCGGTGATGCCTGCAGCCCGTCTTCCCTAGTCAAGCAATTCCAGGTCCATTAGCGGGTTTCCTGGGATGTGCCTGCCAATACTCCCCTACCTATGTGGCATGGGTCGACTCATCTGGAGTCCTCTCTGGTGCCCATGAGCTGTGGGGCCCAGAGCTACCCGAGCAGAGTCAGTACTGAAGGCCAGGAGAGGGTGCAGCTTTCTGAAAGGATGCTGGCCTATATTAGGCAGGTTTCAAACCAGGCTCCTTGGAGAACTCCTGTGCTTGGGTCCAGGAGGCCAGGCCTGTTTGCATCTCCTCCAGGAGGATCAACAGCTGCACAGAGCTTCAGCCCTGCTTGCCTGGAATACCCACACCTCACATCAAGCTGACCTTCCAGTGGCAGCAACAGAAGCACCTGTCTGTATGGTGCTGCTGTCTTGGGGACACACATGTTCAGGCACAGGTGTGACCATCCAGGTGGATGTGACTGTTGTGATGGACCCCTAGGTCACACTCAGGGTTTGGTTCTGTGCCCCCTGCTCCAGAGTGCAGCTGCATCTGTTGCCTGGAAACCTGAAAGAGGTGGACAAGGAGGCCCCAAGCCCCCTACCAGCACAGAGGGCTGGGTCAGATGTGTCCACACCTAGGTCTGTCTGCCCAGCTGTGGAGTGAGGTGGTCTGCTTTGGGTCAGTCGACACTCGAGCCTTGAAGATGAGGTGCACTGCCAAGGGAGGAAAGTGCTTGGACTTTGGGTACCAGCCCCCTGACTAAATGTTGTTGCCCCATGCAGGGAGCGGCACAGGAGTCTCAGCCTGCCTTTCCTGTGGAGGTCAGCCTCACCCTGGAGAAGTCACCTCAGCAAGCTGATATTCCTCAGGAATACCTCTGTGGGTGTTCCTCCCTGTCCCAGCTCCCTGCCGGCCACTCTGTGAACTCATCTCCTGTTGCAGCATGCTCCCCCAACCCGACACAGGAGTAGAGGAGAACTGGCTCTGGCCACAGGTGCATGTGTGTGGTGTGTGCACGTGCGAGCAAGCTGCGGGCCCAGCATGCAATCAGCAGTGCAGTCTACAATGCAACACACTTACATTTGGGGGAAACTGTGTGAACAACTGTTGCTTTCATGATGCCAGCCCCAGCCAGGGAACTCACTAGTGCTCCTGTGGCAGTTGGGCTGACTCTACCTGGTCCCTGTCAGCCTGGGGCTGCAAACCAGCGTGGATCCCAAAGGGACGGGAAGGCCTCTGAGCTCAGCATCCTGAGAACTGGCCTCTAGGGAGTTCTTGCCTATGGTGTGTGCCTGTCCTTGGCTCCTTGGGGCATTCTGTCCAGTCTGATAGCATAGCACCTGTTTGCTTGGAATTTTTGGCCACCCAGAAAGCCCAGAGCAAGGTTTAGGGAGGGCCTGGGGCCACATGACACCCGTGGACCTCATAGGGCTAGAGACCAAGGTCCACACAAGTGCAGTCTGTTAACCGCTGCACTTCTGTGGCTGAGCCCAGTGAAGTGGTGGGCACACCCCAGGGTGCCCCCCGCGGGAAGTCCCCATCTCATAGTCACCGTGGAGGTGGCAGGAGGTCCACCTTCACATTCCTTGCTCGTGATGAGTTACAAAGTGTTTAATGCTTGCTGTGAGCTCTCCTGGCAAATCATCCAATTCAGGGGGCTCTTGGGACCCCAGGCTCACAGGTGCTGTAGGGAGGGTGGTCTTGCTTCAAAACTGCCCCCTAGTGGCTCAGCTCTCACCCTCCCTGCCTGCAGGGCATGGGATGTAGAACAGACTCTGTGACCCCACCAGGTGCCACCCTCCCATGTGCTGTGACAAGGAGCGAAGCAGGCCATGTGCAAGCAGGTGGCGGTGCCGATCCAGAAGCAGCTGTGGGAGCTGGAAGCAGTGTTCTCCCCCCACCCCCAGCACCTGACCGGAACATTCCTCCACATCAACCACCAAATACACTCCAGCATGCCCTCCTTCAGTGGGTTGTCTAACCTCGAGGTCTCACCCCAGGCATGTGAATGCCCTGGGGAAGTTCGTGGAACAGGGGACAACACTCTGCTAAGTTCTGCTGGCCGGTGGCCCTGGCACCTTCTGTCTTATTTTACCCTTAATCTGACCCTTCCAATCAGGGCGCCTGAGTGCAGACCCCCAGGTGTGGTCTCTACATTAAGGTGTGGAGAGAATGGTCGCTGTTCGCTTTAGCAGGTGATGAGGCAGAGCAAATGACCTCTGGAGGGCCTGCTGTGTGGGCAGCCAGGAACTGCTTGGGACAAGGCAGCCGGCGTCCAGCTGGCTAAGGTTCTGCAGGGAGCCTGCTGCACAGGGAGGATGGTTGCTCTCAGGTGCCCTTACAGTTCTTGGGCAGGTCACTGGAGCTGAAAGTAGAGCAGCCAGGAACAGATACCATTTCCTGTGACGTTCTCCCAAGTGATGCCATGTCGTGATGTCACCTTGTGTGACAGAATCCTGCATGACATCCTTCAGTGTGGGTCGTCCTGAGTGATGTGGATGCCAGGTGACAGCGGGGTTTTTCTGTGAGTAGGGGGGCTTATGGAACACATGGGGGCCACACCTCTCTAGCAGGTCTCTGTGGGATCAGTCTTGCCAGGCTGGTTTTCCTAGCAGATCAGTGTGACTGGGTGGGACCTCTAGCTGGCCCTGGCCAAGACTGAACCCATTTGCCCCTGTGACAAATGTGAAGAAGGGGCAATGGCTGTCCCTGCTGTCTACTCCTGATGACCCTCTGGGGAAGGAACCCTGGCCCTACAGTGGAAAAACTGGCTGAGGGAGCTGAAGGATTGTCCTGGGCTGACAAGGCGGGCGGAGAGAAGCCCGCCACTTGTCCTGGCAGACGCTTGTCCAGATTGACACTTGGTCTGCTTGCAGAGTCCTTAGCAAGTAGTGATGAAGGGCCCACCCCAGGCCCACCCCTGTGCTGCCCGCCCAGACAGATTCACTTTTCAAAAGACAGACCATGCCCTTCAGGGTGTCCTTGGACTCTGGGGAGCCTCCCAGTGTGCAAAGGACAAGGCTCAGTGCAATTTGTGTTTGTGGAAACATGTGTTCTGGAACAATCATGGGGCTGCAGAAGTGGCTTTCAGTGGGAGAGGAAACCTGTACCACTGAGGCCACAGGAAGAGCCCAACGATTCACTTGTCCCACGTTTGTGGTGGAATGACTGGAAAATTCCTCTACCCTTTACACCTATGAGCCAGAAATTATCAGGATCAAAAATAAAGAGGTCCTGCAGGTTACCAAACAGACACAGCACTGATCGAGGGCCCCTGAGACTCCAAGGTGCCGGCAGGAACTCTGAGTTGGCAAAGCAATTACAGAAATATTTGAGAGTGAGAGAAAAAAATACCAAATGTTGCTAGCTTTAGAATGCCTTTGTCAAGTTGAACTCCGGCCAAAGTGTAAAAGTGTGAATTTCACTTTCAGAAGGAAGAGCAGCAGCCCACAGGTGTAAGGGCAGCACCAGGTCGTGCAGAAGGTAGATGCAGCTGGCAGAGGAGAGAGGCCCTCGTCCTGCAGAGGGTGGAGGTTCTATAGCGGGGAGGAGTCCCCATCCTGCAGAGGGTGGAGCCTTAAGCATCCAGGCTTCCTTGTCAGTGCTGCTTGCTATGTTCTTTCCATATATAACCGGTGCACAGCTCAGAACTTTCCCTTGTTGTTCCACGTTGGAATAGGAGATGTGTCCAGGAGGCCCACATCGTTGGAGAGCTACTGACCTGGTACTAGGCTGCCGTGCTGCTCCCAGAGGCCTGTGTTCCTCTGTACTGCAGATGACTCCCAGGCAGAGGTTGCCAGTGATGCACTCAGCAACTCTGCCCAATTATATATATTTTTTTTTTAAGGAGAAAGGGACAGAGAGAAAGAGAGAGAGAGAGAGAGAGAGAGAAACAATTTTACTGAGTTCTTTTACGTGGCTTTCGTTGCTTCCACACTTTGTTGCGTATGTGGTGCTGAGGTTTGAACCCACATCCATGCCAGGCAAGAGCCATAACCACTGAGCTCCAGTCCCCTCCACCCAGCTGAGCCAGGTCCACCAGTGCAGGCCTTGCTGCCCCCAGGGCACCTTTGGCCGTGGTGAGGAGCCTGCCTGCTCTGGAAGTCGGCTCCTGGGGGAATGTCAGAGAAGTGCTCAGCAGGCTAGGACCCTCTCCAGCAGCAGGGCATGCAGTGCTCTCTGGTGGCCGTTGATCACACTTTTCACCCCAGGCCAGTCGCATGTTGGCAGAGTGGTGGGAAAGGAGTGAGGGATTGCGGAGAGCCCAGCGGCTACCCCCAGCCTCCCCTTGCAGCCCACCACGGTGCCTGATGGGCAGCAGGGAAGTTCTCCCCGATGGACAGGCCCTGAGGAAGCTGGGGCCTTGGAGGTGCAAAGGATCACTGGTTTGGCCGTGTTGCTATTTCCTATCATGTGATTAGACAAGTGTCTACATATGGATATTCTCGTCATTCTCGTGGTTTGACCGAGTTGCATGCCAGCCCGAGTGCACATGAAGCAGCCGAAAATGTTTTTGTACATTCTGCAAAAGGAAAGGTGGAGGGCAGCTTGGCATGTGATGAGCACCCTGGGGCAGCAGGGAGAGAATCCCTGACTGGCCGGTGCAGGCCTGGGAGGTCGTGGAGAGTACTGGTGCCTTCTTCTCAGTTGAGGGTGTTTGGCCCTAGTTTTGCTGCCTGCGGATTGGGCTGAGACCAGTCCCAAGGGAGCCATTGGAAATGCAGAACCTCAGCCCACTGGGAGCACAGGCTGGATTGTGGTTTAACAAGATTTTCAGGTGAGCACTGTGCAGCTGAAGCTCCAGAAGTGTGGATGGAGCATTAGAAGCACCCCCAGCTGCATCTTCATTTGATTCTGCAAGAGGCAGATGTTTTCTTCAGGGGCTGTAAAGGGACCCATGCAGCACGTGAGGCTCCTGCAGAATGTGGCCCTGTGTGGTGCGTTAGGAGTTTGACTGCCTGAGGGATGCCAGGACAGCGAGGTACAGGTGGGCAAAGGGGAGCTGGAGGCTGGGGGTGCCCACCGTGAGGGCTGTTGTTAAAATGCTGGCCTCTGTTGCTGGTCAGATAAAATTTACATTCATAAAATTCAATTAGAAAATTCAATCATAAAGTTCAACACATTATATTAAAAATAAAATTCATCTGTTCCTAATTCTTTCTTTTCACTTTGCTGTTATCCACAGTTTGGAGGGGGCTCACACCAGGGATATGTGGGGGCCACAAATCAGCCACTCAGCAATATCTAACAGATTTTCCTCCCAAGCCTCATCTGCATATAGATGTCCTGCCCCCAATCTTCCCCCCAAGCAAGAGGAGCACGGTGGGAGGGACTTGAGAGAGAACCCAAGGCCAGGAATGGCTGCTGATCAGCAGGACAGCACACCTTGTGGCCCTGGGGTCTCTTCACCGTCCCACCAAAGTGTCCAGAGTGAGCTGGCCAATCCCAGCAGGGAAGGTTCTGGAAAGATGAGTAGTTCACAGGCCTTTGGGAAGATATTGACGCTGCTGAAGCAGAACAGTCACAGAGACTGGGAGGAGGGGCAGCTGGTGTGGCCTGAGCCCCATGCCAGGAGGGTACCAGGAGGGCAGTGTCAGACCACCACCCCTGAGACCAGTGCCAGATGCCCCCCCTGAATATTAGGGTCACAGGGCCCCACCTCTGGTGACCACTGTCAGAGGAGCTAGATTCTGAAGAAAGACACCAGGACGCCCAGCTCTGGAAGGTGAACTGGCCCTGACAGTGGTTCAGGCTGTGTTCGTCCCGAGATGTCCTCAGGTGGAGGTGGGCCTCACGCAGGATGAGAGAGGATGCCTCTGTGCAGCGTGCTCTGCAGGCCTCTTCTGGACATCTCTGCTGCGCTGCAAGCTGGTGCAGGAGGCCTCCTTGCCTGCGCTCGCCCCACAGTCCCTCATCTGCGCTCTGCAGGATCCTGGACGCTCTTGTTGCCTCTGTGTCTCTTGCTACCCTGCACACAGACCCATGAGGACCCCTGATCGTGCCTGTCCCTCCCCAGGCTTCAGCCTCCCTGCAAGCTCTTCCTCGGTCTGTATGCAGCCCATGTCTAACAGCCTCTGTGTTCGCTGTCCAGGTGCCAGGTGCATCCTGTGGGTCCCGCCAAGGAAGTGGCCCTGGTCCAGCTGTGGCTAGAAGTGCTTATCAGATTGACACAGCCAGTGGCCCAGAGCTGGGCACAAGGAGGAGGGAGGCCAGGCCAGGCCACCAGGGCTGATGGCACCACCTCCCTCGTGGCCTCCTGCTGTGGTGATTGCTCCGGAGTGAGTCATGAGTCACCTGTTTGTCCCAGTGGAGTGAGCACGGGACTGATTCTGCCCTGCTGCTGTCCCTGACAAAGTCCACCACGAGCACCAACCATCTCTGAAGTGCACGCATGGAGAAGAGGGCTCACATACCAAGTCTGACATCATCAGAGATCCTTGGAGCTTTGCAAGGACAAGGGTCCGAGTGCAGGGAGCCACTGCCCGGCCTCAGTCGCAGCACCACAGGCAGGTTGAATGTCTCCTTGATCCTTGGGAGTGATGTCCAAAATCAGGGCAATTGCCCAGAAGAAACAAAGCTGCAAGGTAGGGTGAGCATTCAGACCTGGTTTGCTGCCAGGTGGGACGGGCAGGGTGGCTGATGGCTGTGGTCAGGACCGCATGTACTGACCAGGGCTTTGGCTTTTGTTGGGACAGAGGTGGGAGTTCTTGGGGTGGCAGGGGCCGTGCCTCTCTGCTGCCCACTGAGGTAAGTGATGTGCCTGCACATGGAGGAACTGAGGGCCTGCACCTGTACACTTGGGTCACTGCCATTTTTGGTCCAGTGTCACTGGCAGAAGGTCGCATAATGTTTGACCAGCCCTCAGAGCAGCCTGTGGGTGTGGGTGTGACCATGGAAACATGTGGCCTACATCTCAGGGGCAGAGGGACAGGAGCCCCTGGTCACTCCCCTTCGCTGCTGGCTGCTGCTGTCAGAGGTTGGTGCTGCACCCTGTCAGTGGGGTCCTCTCCCTCCTGTGCCCTCCATCAGCCTGGGGCTGCTGTGCTGCACGCTCTGCCCCAGCTAGGGTCTTCCCGTGCTTCTGTCCCAGGCATTTGGTACCTTGGGTTACTTCTCTCCTGGGCTGCTCTGCCCTGAGTCTGGCCATGCAGAGTGTGGGGGCAGCACTTGCTTTTCTTGCCCTAAATCACCCTTTTCTGGCAGGGCTGGCACCCGCTTTGGGAATCACTTCTCTGTCAAGCCGTGTATTTTCAGGAGTAGAAGGACAGCTTCACAGGTAGATGGGAAGAGCCCAGACAACGGGTTTTTAAAACCACAGCTGCGCTAGGCAAGGTGGTGCACACCTGTAATCCCAGGGACTTGGGAGGCTGAGGCAGGAGATTCGCAAGTTTGAGGCCAGACTCAGCAACTTGAAACCCTGTCTCAACATTAAAAAGAAGGTGTGGAGGGGGATTGGACTTGGGCTGCATCTCTGGGTTCAACCCCCAGTACCAAAAAAAAAAAAACGAAAACAAACTCCACAGCCCAGAAAGCAAACTGGTTTCCCCAGCAGGAGGGGTGTGGCCTGTGGGCCTGTGCCACCCTGGAGGAAATGGATGAAGGACAGTGGCAGGCCATATGCAAAGAGCCAGAGCCAGAAGATGCAGCTCCTGGATGCAGCCATTCCCTACGCTTGCCCTGAGGCTGCATCCCCTCCATTTCTGAAGTTTAGTTTTTCAGGTCTAACTTGTACCAGGAACTAACAAACCCCTATGCACTCCAGCAACCGTGGCCGGAGTGTTCTTCCAGGCCTGCCAGCATGTGAGCACACTTGCAGCACAGCACAGGGCTCGCTGAGACCTTCTGTGTACCCAGGCCTCCACCCACAGATGATTCTTTAGAGGGACTGGCTCATTGTCTTTGGCCCTTTGGCTCCTAGCACAGCTCCTGATAGGTCAGAATTCACCATATTTGGGTGTGTGCTATTCCCTTTTGGCACGTAGCTCCTGCTGAGTATGCTTCCGGCACACAGGTCTCCCTGTGTAGTTCCTGGATCCTGCAGGGTAGGGCATGAGGAGGCAGTGAGGGCACTGGAAGGGAGTCAGCAAGTCTGCCACCCCTGGGAAAGGCAGTGGAAGCAAGACCAAGCTGGTCAGAAACACATGTGGGGTGCTGAAGGCAGAAAGTAGCTGAGAGGGCCACACGCGAAGTCTCATACTGCACCAGCGGGCTTGCCTTGCTGCAAAACACTCCAACACGAGCACGAGTGGGGGAGAAGAGGCAGCTCTGCACAGTAGGGCTTCAATGAGCACTTACAGCAAGAGAGACACAAAGAGAGACCTGTCATTTGGCAAAAATACAACATTAATTGTTGCAGGCAAGAGCTGCCAAAGCTGAGATCAGGGGCAAGAGTGGACGAGGATGGGACATTCACAGCCTCAAATAGCTCCCCAGCATGAGGAAAGAAGCGAATGAAGGGAAGAGAGTGGGCGGCGCGGCTCAACAGTAGTGCAGGTTTATTCCAGAGACACCTGTACAGGGGGCCCAGTAGTCTGCAACCTGTCACCCACTTACAGCCTGGGGTAAATATAGAGGCCACAGGGAGGGGAGGATTAGGGTACTGCCAGGCAGTTGTCAGGGAGGAGTCTTTGTATGATTGTGGAGTATGGTCCAGGGTTCAGGGATAGGTGTGTGAGTTCAAGGATAGGTGTGGGGGTTCAGATATAGATGTGTGGGGGATCAGGGAT
This sequence comes from Aplodontia rufa, assembly GCA_004027875.1. NCBI lineage: Eukaryota > Metazoa > Chordata > Mammalia > Rodentia > Aplodontiidae > Aplodontia > Aplodontia rufa. The sequence continues at coordinate 30 of PVKS010008555.1, read as the reverse complement.
AGGTGTGGGAGTTCAGGGTTATGTGTGTGG
>PVKS010008554.1:0-67791 GCA_004027875.1 Aplodontia rufa | reverse complement strand
ACAATTCCGATGTTGGTGCTGAGGAGAAAGGTACAATGCGGAAGAACCTCCCTCCCTTCTGCTGCAGCTGCCTCATGCCCTGGTCCCTCTCTGTCTTGTTTTCTCCCCAATCCTCCGAGGTGGCTGCTGGAGCCCATGATGAGAAACACATGTTTCTGGGCAGCTCTGGTGTTGCTCAATGCACCAAAGGGAGGTGAAAAAGAAAGAAAAAAAATAAGAAAGGAAGGAAGGAAGGAAAGAAAAGAGCTTTGGTATTCTCGGTCTCCACAGACAATTCCCCCATTGATGTGTGTGAGTCACGGCGGGCCGCCAGGCCATCGTGGCTTCTGAATCACTTCCTTCGAGAGGGGTTCTTCACTTGTTCCCGGGCTGGCTTTGGCCAGGGCTGGAATGCAAGGAGGGCGGGCCCCTCTAAGGGCTCTGCCTGCGTTCCCCTCTGCTGGAACTCCAGCCAGGAAGGTGGAGGTGTCCGGTGGCACAGCCCTGGCCTGAACAAAGATGGCAGACAAACAGGTTGAATCTGCTCATCCCCCTGGGCAGACCCTCCAACCCAAGGCTCCTCCCTGGCTAGAGATGGAAGTCAGGTAAAACCCAGACGAAAGGCCACAGCTTTCTGCAATGAGCATCTGCTCCACCTTGTCAATCTGGCTGATGTGGACAAGATGGTCACCTTTGGGGCAGAGTGACATATGAATTTGATGCCAATCCTTCCTTCAGCCACTCACATTGGAGGATCCTGACTGCAACTCTGTCTCACATCTTGCAATTTCCATCTTTGAAGACAAAGATATTAATCATCCAAGATGCCCTTCCCAGGGCATTGATACCCAAGTAATATATCTGTTTTAAGGTCTGGTTTAGAATAAGCATCATTCATTCAACTAAGAACTTTAATCCTGACTCTGGGCAAGATTTCGTGTAGGCATCAGGAATTCCAAGAGGGCATGGGCATGGTCCCAGCTGTAAGAAAGAGAGCGACAGGCAGGTCGACCATGGGAATTCAACATGGCCAGCCTTCTGAAGGACAGAGACCATCCACTGTCGACTCAGGGATGGGGAGAGCTGGGGGAAGGCACCTGGAAAGGTTTGTTGGCTTCAGTGGCAACTTGCCACGCCATTTTCCTTTGTCCAGCTACCATTCCTCCCCTGGCCCCAATTCCCACATCTCCCAAGGACTTTCCAGAAGGTTCAAACCTTGCCTCAAGGTGACACACACCGGAGGCCGCCATAGAGCCCAAGTGGTCTCCCCTCCATGCCAACAGAGGGAGCTCCTTCCCAAAGGCCCTGACTGGGAATGTGCTAGACTGCCGCCACCTGGTGGGCATGCCCAGCCAGGTCCTCCTCACCACTACTCTACCAGACATGGGGTGACCTGGAGGCAATGGTCCAAAAGGTGGGGGGGGGGGGAGCTGGAGCAGTGACTCAGCAGTTGCAGCGCTTGCCTGGCATGCGCAAGGACCCAGGTTCAAACCCCAGCACCACAACACAACAAAGTGTTACAGCAACAAGAGCCACATAAAAAAATAAACAAAATTGATTCTCTCTGTCTCTCTCTCTCTCTCCCTCTCTCTCTAAAAAAGAAGAAAAAGCTGGGGCCTTTGAAGTTACTGGCAAAGGGCCAAAGGGACATCTTCTGAGAAAACCCCTGTGCACGTTCAGCAGGCGAGGTCTCCTCTTTACCAGGGGGTTTGGATGAAAGGTTTGTTTAGGGCAGGCTCACGTCTTTATCACCCCTATGTTTCTCATGCCTCTAGCAGAAGACCAGATAGGCAAGGGTGCTCGGTACCTGGCTGCTCAACGGAATCTATATTCTGTCCCCCGTGGGTGACAGCAAGGGCTCCCCGAATCATGCACCGTGGTATCTCTAGCATCTAGCAAATAAATGGATCTACAAACAAATGTTGGGCTGATGAATGAAATAGACACTTGGAAGTAATGTTCTAGAAAGAGCAAACGTTGCTGCAGAGATTTCGATGTCGTCTAGAGTGTCTAGTAGAACCCCTCTTTCTCTGACTCATCCCAGAAATGTACAGTGGCTTGCCCAAAGTGACACAACTAGACTCAGAGCTGGCATGTCAAATGTCTTGCTACCGGTGGCCTGGCAGGATCAGCCCGTGCTCAAGTGAGAAACAAGGCGGGGCAGCACAGGAAGCAGGAAGCAGGCAGATGTCTTGGGTCGCACTTGGTGGAAGATCTCCCATTGAAAATTTCAGGAATGCCTTTTCAAGGACCCCAAGATTAGCCTATGCTTCTAGGGCACAAAAGAAACCACAGCTACTGCACGGAATAAAGAGGTAAAAGTGTTAAGAGAGCCAAGGAATAAAGAGCGAGCCAGCAAGCAGGCACTGAGCACACGGAATGTGATGTGGGAGGTACCGGTCATGTCATAGGGCCAGGTAGAGCCTTTGTTTTCCAGAAAAAGCTTGTGAACAGCCTAACCCATGTCCTGAAGGTGAGTGAGCCTGAGCTCCAGGGCAGACGGTGGTTATCCAGATGCAAAGAGCAGTCTGGCCCGTAGGACAGAGCAAAGGCTCCAACTGGATCTCCAGTTCGTCCTCCACCTGTGCCACTGCGCCCTTCAACGCTCTCTTGCTTAGACCATCAGTGGCTCCCCGTTGCCCACTGGATGGAATCCAAGCACCTTTATCCTTGCCCAGCTTCATCCCTTCCCACCCAACCCTCTCCACCTCGACCACACTGTCCACCTGTCCCTTGTGCACTTGGTCCCAGTTCTGCCACTCCTTATCATTGTGACCTTAAAGAAATCACTTAACTCTGCACCTCCTCTCCTCATCTATAAAGCTCAGATCACAGAAGCTCTACTGGACTGGGTCACTGTGAGCATGTGAAGCCCTCCAACAGTGCCTAGCGGGTGGCATGCTGTCACCAATGCCCCACGGTCCCTCCTGCTCTCAGCTCTTGCATACGCTGCTCCCTGTTATGAACTCTCCCTCCCTCTCCCCATTCTCCCCCAGACGGATGAGGGCTCATTCTTCAAGATCCAGCTCCCTTTTTAGCACCAGGGCAGTTCACCACGCCTGGCCTGTGTACACAACCCTTTCCTGTTCCTCATTTAAATCCCATTGACACCTTGAAAGTCCCTGTCCGTCAGATGGGAGTGACGGCATCCACCGATCATGGAGGGCCCTGTAGTCATCCTGCAGGCTGCGGAAATGGCAAAGCCTCAGACAAGCTTGAGAGAGGTGTACTTTGGCTATCGAGGATGGGATGTGGGCTGCCCAGCCTCTGACCTGCTGAGGCCTGTCCCTTGCTGCGTGACCTGAGGACCGGCTTCCAGCTTGACCCCCTCCCCCTCACACACAGCCTTCTGGATCACACTTGCTTCCGAGGAGGGGTCCGCTCCACCACCTGCCCACTCAACCCCGGCTCGGAAAAGTCTTATGCTGGCCTTGAACAGAAGGCACTGCCTGCAGGGCCCACCCAGAGCCCCACCCAGTCCTCACCCCTGCCTTCCTCTGGGTTTCCTGGAATCCCCTGCCTCTCCCATCCCAGACTCTGTCTTTATCCTCCTCCTGCCTCCCTCAGGCTGTTTATAATGAGATGGAAAAAGTGCCCTCCCGGCTCCCCATCCGCCCTGCCCTCTCTCTCCTCTCCCGGTGGCTAGTCCCTCTCAGGGACTTCAGCAAGCCTTCCTTCATCCGCTCAGCAAGCACCATGCTCCACACTTGCTCTGTGCAAGGCATCTTGGAATATTCAGGAGGAAGACTCTGGACTCGGGGACAGAGGGGTTTGCTGAGAGTGTGCTCTGTGCTGGCACAGAGACGGGTTAGTCCCCTGAATTCTCTACCAGCCCACCTTGGGCGTAGGTCTATTATATAATCTGCACCTCACTGAAGACACACGACATAGGAAACGTACTGGAGATCACACGGCCACCTAAACGGCAGGGCAATGTCAAGCCTGCCTCGTTTCGCCGAGTCCAGCCCCCACGCAGCACATAGCGCAGAGGGGAAACCCATCTAACACAGCCAGGAACAGGCCCAGGTCCACGAGAAGCCATTCTGGAATGAATGCCATGTCCCCTCCAAACGTACACGTTGAAATCCTAATCCCACGGTGACACATCTGGAAGTGGGGACTTTCAGAGGTGATTAGATTGTGAGGGGACAACCCTGGTGAATGGCATCAGTTCCCTCATGAAAGCCCCAGAGAGTTGCCCGACTACTCCAGTCCCATGAGGACTCAACGAACCAGGACATGGGCTCCCACCAGACTCGGAATCGTCCAGCACCTTGATCCTGGGGTGCCAGCCCCAGAACTGTGAGAGGGGACCTCCAGTCACTCACAAGCAGCCCACCTGGACCAGACCAAGACATCCGCATTCTAAGGACAGCTCAAGCCTGGCCGCCCGTGCTCATAGTCATCCCTCATGTCCAAGGTGGCGACTTTCCCCAGCCCAAAACCTGCTGGAGTGAGCGGCAAATCCATCTCTCATTTTAGTAAGCCAGGTTCCAGGAGGGGTGAGGATCCTATCACACATTTGCAAACGATGCACAGTGTGTAAGAGCATCTCCTCTGCACCCTCCTGGGCCCTAAGCGACTCCACACAGCAACCGGGGAAGCTGGGACTGCCGCCACCACATTTCAGTACGAATGGAAAGGAGGTGAAGGCAGTGCCCACATAACACGGCTGGCAGGGGCCAGGCTGGGACTCGAGCCTGGAGAGGCTGGCTCTGGAGTCTGGGCTTTGGGTGGCTTAGCCACCCTGCCTCTTGATGGTTTAAAATGTAAACTCGGTTGGTGCTCTGTATCCACGAGTTCTGCATCCACAGATTCAGCCACCACAGACGGAAAATGTGGCTCAAGGGTTACGGCGCTTTCCTGGTGTGCACAAGGATGCGAGTTCAAACCCCAGCACCACATACACAACAAAGTGTCGGAGCAACGAAAGCCACATGAAAAACTAAATAAAATTGATTTTCTCTCTCTCTCTCTCTTACTATCCCTCTTGCTTTAAAAAAGAAAGAAAGAAAATATTCTCCCAAAATTGCATCTGTATCGAACGTGTGCATTTTTTTTCCTGGCATTATCCGAAAGCAATACAGTATGACAGCTATTTAGATAGAGATGATCTAGAGGATACAGGAGGATGTGGACAGCTTGTGTCTACATGCCATGCTGTTTTATTTGAGGAATCTGAGGATCTGCAGATTTAAGTATCCAAGAGTGGTCCTGGAGCCCCCCCTGTGGATAGCAAGGGGGGATTTGCCGTGTGTGGGGCACTTAGAGTACACTGGGTGCTCTGCTGTGTGCTAGGGTTACAATGGCAACAGGTATTCATGCTCCTTGCTCTAAGGCAGCCCAAGGCCTAAGAGGAATCAGACAAAACCCAGCAATTTCAACACAACACAGGCCGTGGCTCGGAGGCTGTGGGGACTGTCAGGAGCAGGCTCTGGATGATGGTTCGAATCCCACTTCTCCACTTCCCTGCTGTGATGTTGGCATGTTAACTAACCTCTCTTAGAGGCTCTGGAAGGCCAGGATCTGTGTCTGCAATCGGCCTTGTTAGGATTAAAGGAGGTGCCATGAGTGCTGGTCACTCTAGTAAGACAGTGCTAAGGTTTGGTGATGGGGTGACCCCAAAAGCTCCTGTGTTCAAGTAAAAGCACTGGACCGTGAGAGCTGTAACCCATCAGCCCATCCCAGCGTGGATGAACTGAGCAGGTGGTAATTAGGCAGTGGGGCACCGCTGGAGGAGGGTCCTGGGGAGCTGCCCTGCAGGGGTGCATCTACCCGGGGCCCCTTCGTGCGCTCTCCCCCTCTCTCCTTCCTGGCTACCAGCATGGGAGCTGCTGCCCTCCTCAGCGTCCTCCCACCATGATGTGCGGCCTCACCTCTGGCCCCCACCACTGGAGTCAGCCGTGAGTCAGCCGTCCATGGACTGAGACCCTCCGATACCACAAGCCCAAATCAGCTTTTCCTCCTGTAATTTGTTCATTTTGGTCACAGAATGATGCAAAGCTAAGACGTCAGACTGCTTAGGTTCGATTCCCAGCTCCATCACTCCCCAGCTCCGCGGCCCTGAACAGGTCACTTCTCTGTGCCTCCGTTTCTTCACTCACCTATTGACTGGGGCTCATGTCTCTGTCACACAACCTTGTCATTAGAATGCAATGAGGTCATAGTATACGAGTGTAGCCACGAGCAGAGCTGCTGTCACTACTTGCGTCTGTCCTCCACATGCCCCTTGACTATGCCACGCTTCCTTGTGGATCCACCCACGAACCAACCGTAAGGACAGGTACCTGCTCTACCCAATGAAAGAAACCCACATTCTTCTCCTCATAGGTCCATAGCGGGCAAAAGAATTTAGAGATTTTGATGTTGCTTAGGACAATGCTCCTGTTACACACCCCAAACTCCCGCTCCAGGGCTTAAAAGGTGACTATGACCCGGGCTCTGCTTTGCTTCTCTCACAAACCTAGTCTTCCCCAAGACAAGCACCTAATTAGTGGAGAGGACATTTTGCATCATATTTCAAAATACATGATCCCAGCTGCAGCCACTAACACATACTGAGCACTCCATGGACCAAGCACCCAATAGGGGTCATGTCACCGAACCCTCTTGCTGGTCGGTGAGGTGGCTTCTGCTGTTTGCCCATCTCACAGGTGAGCAAACTGAGACTTCCTGCACCCAGGGCCAAGCAGCAAGCTCCTGGAGAGCAGAATGGGACCACAGGGTAGCCTGACTTGGAACCACTAAAAGGCGTGTGAGACGGGCCCTCCAGGGACTGGAAGAACAACATGAAATACTAGTTGTATTTGTCTGTTTTCTGTGGCTGATAACACAATACCACAAGCTGGATACGTTATAAAGAAAAGAAATTTATTTCTGCTCCCACTGCTCCCAGTGCTGGTCCAAGGGTAAGGAGGCACATCTGGTGATGTCCTTTCTATAAGCAGAACCCGAAGGTGACGCAGTCATCACGTGGTGAGAAACAGCGAGTATATGTGTCACTTCCGATCTCTCGCCCTCTTTTTTTGTTTTGTTTTGTTTGTTTGGTACCAGGAATTGAACCCACAGTGCTTAACTTCTGAGCCACATCCCCAGTCCTTTTTATTTTTTATTTTGAGACAGGGTCTCACTAAGTTGAGGCTGGTCTCAAACGTGTAATCCTCCTGCCTCAGCTTCCTGAGCTGCTGGGATTACAGCCGTGCGCCTCCGTGCCCCGCTCTCCCTCTTCTTACAAAGCCATCAATATTCAATCATGATCTTATCTAATCCTAGATCCCCCAAAATCTTGGGTCACCTTGGTCCTGCGGATCCTCTCCCATGGACGGACACTAACTCCAGATGTGGTTGGAAGTAGAGTGTCAGCCTTTCCTCCTTACCACGTTTCCTTATCCTTTTTCATAATTCTTTCTTACCTTTGTGGTGGTTGTTCATTTCTTTCTGATTGGTAGCACGGTCCCTGATTCCTTAAGTTACAGCATGGATCAACTTCACAGAATAATGTGGTAGGGATTTTTCAGCTGACATATCGAGGTTGATAGAAAATGCTAGAACCGAAGGCATCATCGTCTTCTGTTTTCTTAGGGGTTTTTTTGTTGTTGTTGTTTTGTTTTTAAGGCAAGAGGAAAAAGTATGTCTGGACTGGTAAAAACAGGGTTGGAAAGGCAACTTGATAAGTAATGATTTTCCGAGTGCTTGGGCCTGTAGAAGCCAACAGCTGCAGCGTATTGGTTACGTGGAAATGGTGAAGTCATTCTGGGGAAGGACGACAGCCGCAGGCCCATGTGTATACGTTGACCTGTGTTTACGTACTGAGCAAGGCACTGGCTGAGGGGACGGCTTCAACATTGCCTCTGAAAGGGGCCAAGAAAAGAAAAAGAGACCAGCAATTACAGTCCTGCGGCAGGAGGTGGTTCTGAGCGTCAAATCCTTGTTCAGTGTGAAGCTCCGGTTGAAAATCTGGGGCGAAACCATCTTTTCCTTGACGTTAAACATGGTGGGGACTTCCCTTAGCGGACACAACACAGCTGAGAACCAAATGGACAAGCATCCGGCCCCATCTTCCTCTCTGCCAAGGACGAGGGTGTGACCCTGAGGAAGTTTCTCCTCCCTTTTGGGTCTCGGTTTCTCAGCTATGAAATGAGGGGGTTTGACAAGGTGGTTTCTGACATCACTTCCTGCTCTGATGTTCCTGTCCATGCACAATAGATTTTTATAGCATAAATTCTGGAAGACTGAGTTTCTGTTTCTTAGAATTGAGCTGCTGTTCTCTCCACCCACTCGAAGTGTTTCCTTTAGTGAAACCAGATTTTTATAGAAATCTCGTTGGCCTAGCTGCATATGTGCACTTGCATCCACAGCTATGTTATGCCTCAAAACTCGCTCGCTCCCCAAAACAATTAGCTTCTTGCAGCAGAGGTGAACACATCCCAGACTCAGGCACACAGGACAAACGTGTCATGGCTCCTGGGACAAGAACATGCTGCTCAGGACTTGGTCTCGCAACTAGCAACCCATGGAGCTTCAGGCACCTGAACTCTGACAAGGTCTGTCCCCAGGCCATGGACCAATCTAGCCATCTGTTCTGCTCCGTATATATATTGGGGCAGGGACCAGCCAGCAGAAGATGGCAGGAGCTAGCTGTTAAACAGACCCCAATTCATCCTCCATGACCATTCGGTAAACACAATTAGCATCTCTGCCTCTAAGCAAGTGACAGTCTGGGTTCAAACCAGTTCTTAAATTTCAGCAAATGTGCTCCCAACCTTGACCGTCGAAGGCAGGGTCTTGCAGCTTCCGCACTGTTAGCATTAGGACAGTGTGGGGACTGTCCAGTGCAATATAAGATGTTTAGAAGCCTCCCTGGCCCCTTCCCACTGAGTGCTTATAACAGTTTCCCCAATTATGGAAATCAAGAATGTCCACGGAGGGGCAAAATGTCCCCAGGGTGCAAACCAATGCTGTAACGTCAGCCTCAGTTTAGAGGGCCACAGAGCGGCCACCAGGCCCGATAGCATGGCATCCTAATCCAAATCAGGAATCAGCCCAGGGCTGGGTAGGGCGGCCTCAGGAGCACTTTGGGAAGCATGGGGCAGGTCAGAAATGGGTAAACTGGAGTGTGCAGGACCTTCTAGGAGGCGCTAGAATGGCTGAGTCGCAGATATCTGAGCATGCGGAACTCAGTTCAAAGTCTTTCCTTCCTGTGAGAAGCACTTGTCTGCTGAGTTTCCAGCCTGAGCTGGCCCTGGAGGAGCCACGATGACCCGTCTTCCAGGAGCGGTTGATAATGACGTAGATGACAACAGCCTACCCGGATGTCGCTGGACACCTCCCAGCCCTTTAGACTCCTGGGTCAATGCAAGGGTGGCTCATCCTCTCCAGATCCCACAGTGTCTGGGGCGCAGTCCCCCCGCCCCTGGTCCCCTGGCAATGCACCTGCTTCTCCCGCGGGCTCCACAAAAGCAAGGTGTGCTTGGAAGAAGACACTGACCTCCCTAGGAGGTCCCAGGACGGGGTCTTATCTCAGGACACAGAGGTCTCGCCAGGCTTCCCCGCTCCACTCCTCAACCCTCCAGTCACCCACGATCTCCCACTTCCTCCCCATGACCTGAGGCAGTCCTGCCACCCGTGAGGCCTTGCTCCAGCTGACCCTGAGTCCTGAGATGCTCACCTTCTGTCCCTACCAGTGACCACAGGATTCTCCCCACAAAGAGCCTTCCCTAAGGAGGACTAGGGAAGGAGCTGCCAGAAGGTAATAAAATAAGATTTATATCAGCACAATAACACTTAGCACTCTGCTGCGCACATGCCTGAGTGTCCCCCAGGGTTTCATGTGTTGAAATTTTAAGAGGGCAAAAACTTAATCTGACTCTGGTGTTCAGAGGGCGGGGCCTTTGGAAATGATCAGGATCAGATAAGGTCATCAGGGTGGGGCCCCATGATTGAATCCTGGTGGCTTTATAAGCAGAAAGAGGACACAAATACACATGAGCTCCCTCTCTTTCATGTGGGGCCCTGTGCCACCTCAGGACTCTGTCAGTATCACCAGATGCAACCCTCGAACCTTGAATCAAAAGTGTGAAGCAAACTAAACTTCTTTTCTTTATAAAGTGAGCCTGCCTGTGGTATTTCATTATAGTAATGCAAAATGAACAAATACACATGATATTACAATATTTTGGGGCCTCTCTTGAATGCTAGGCAATGAGCTCGGTGCTTGATGTTATTATTAAGTTATCTCACTTAATAATAAACTCAGGCTGGGCATGGTGGTGTATATTTGGAATCCCAGCAGCTCAGGAGGGAGTATCTCAAGTTCAAAGCCAGCCTTAGCAAGGCCCTATGCGACTTAATGAGACCCTGTCTCAAAATAAAAATAACAAGAAGCTGGGGATGTGACTCAGTGCTTAAGTGCCCCCCTGGTTCAATCCCTGGTACCAAAATAATAATAAACTTGTATTGTCCCAATTGCGCAGCAAACATGCAGTTGTTCTGAGCATCATCTCTGGAGGCAGAGTCCCAGCTCTTTGCCTCGCTGTGTGAGCTTGGGCTTCTTCCTTCACTTCTCTGTGCTCTGTCTTCTCTTGTAGAGTTCGTAGGAATTCCTTCCACTGGGATTGTTGTGAGAATTGTGTCAATAAAGGGATAAAGTGCTTAGAACAGCGTCTGGCCCCAGTAAATGCTGGCTGTTGTCACAATCCCTGGAGAATGAGTCTTGGGACTCGGGATGGAGTCATCCTAAGACAGAAACGACCCACAGAGCAGGGGAGTTTGGGGAAGAGTTCCGAAGGATGAGTAAGAGTTTATCCTCAGGAACATCTGATGGCCTGAATTTTGTGAAACTGAGCCCTGCTGGTCAGAAGCCCCTTCTCAATCTTGGCAGCTTCCTCTTGGCTTTCCCTCCCCATTTCTCCTTCCCACAGGCTCAGTGAGACACTTGGGGAAATATTTTCCAAAATAAATTTCAAGTTATTATTTGACCTAAACCACCCAACTCTGTGGCCCAGCCCTGTCTACTAATGTTACCACCCTGTCCCTATTTAGACTGAGGTTTTACAACCGGCCAGCCCCTTACCAGGGCTTCCCTGTCCTGCCATCTCCTGCCTGAGTCATCGCGTGATGTCACAGTCCTGGATTTACAATGTTGGCCGGTGTGGTCTCGGGGATGACTATGGACGAGACCGGCCTTGGGCCTGGCTGTGCAATTAGTCACTTTGTGTTCCCTCTCCTGCCACCCCCATTCTCCCATGATGTAGACTCAGACAGACAGGGTGCCTCCAAGTTCTGCTGTTTCCTTTCTGGCAATTACAGAGGTACAGAGGGCAGTGCCCAAATACACGAGCACATTTTAAGAAACTGCTCGTATTGTGTTTGTGTCTGTTAGTATCCACTGACCCATGCAAGTGACATGGCCATGCCCAAATTAAGGACAGGGGAAGTATGATTCTTTTTTTTTATTCAGAAATTTATTTGTTGAACAATCAAACAAGCTTCTAATTAAATAATATAATATATATATAAATTCTGAAAATTAGATTTACCCCCAAGAGCCCCCCATTACCCACCCTTATCCCTTCCCCCTCTTCCTAGTACATCTCTACAAATGCCTTAGGCTGTATGACATTACACCTTATCTGGATTTAAAACGGAAGTATGATTCTTTAGTTGAAGGAATGACAAAGTCACCATCTTAGTCCATTTTGTGTTGCTGTAATAAAATGACTAACACTGGGTATTGTAAAAGGAAAAGAGGTTTGTTCAGCTCACAGCTCAAGAGACCCAACAGCAGGACACAAACGGCAACACCTGGCAGGAGCAGGTGGGAGAGAGAGGTAGCAAGAAAACAAGCTGAGAACGCCCAGGTTGCTTTTGGACAACGCAGCCTCATGTAACCAACGCAATATTAATCCTTTCCAGGGGTGGAACCAGTGCCCCACCTCTTGAAGCCTACACCGCGTCTTGAAGCTATTACATTAGGGACCAAGATTCTGGCAAATGAACCTGGGAGGAACAAACCATGTCCAAACTATAGCAGTTGCCTCACAAAATGGGTTGACAAAGAAGGATGAAGAATTAAGACGAGAGACGCCCTCTGCTGTGCAGGTGGCCAGGAGATACTAGTCCCCTTGTTTCTATCGCTCCCTCACATGCAGGGGCCTCTGCTTCACCCATCAGAACTCCCACGAGGAAAGAATATAAAACACGCTTGTTGGGATAAGAAGTGACCAACAGCTTTGTGTGGCACCTTGGCGTTCAAAAGGTGCCCTTCTAACAACAAAAAAATCACAACTGTTCAGTTAGTGCCTCCCGTGCCCCAGGCTCGAGCTCAGCCTGGATGTTCTGTGCGTGAGACACCGTTTCACCCCTGCAGCACCCGGCACAGGTACAGCCCCGTGAAGCCAACCGCCCAAGGTCGTGTCACTTACCGGCACCAGAGAGAGCTTCGCAAAGCCAAGTCTCCAGCCTAGGAATTTGGCACCAGCCCTGTGTTCTTTCCATTAAACGGCTAAAGGCTGAATTTTCGCTTGGACCAAAACTTCAAGTCCAACTTTCTTAATCTTCAATCATCAGTCACCACCTTGACCATTTTTACCATGCGTACGAATGATCTATTCTATAATTGATTTAATTATTGATTGTTCTTTAAATTGTCTCCATCTTGGGGTTGGGGATTTAGCTCACTGGCAGAGCACTTGCCTAGCATAAGTCAGGCCCAAAGTTCGGTCCTCAGCCCTGAAAAATAAATAAATTGTCTCCATCTTAAATACACACGTATATTTCAGAAGAAATTCTGTTTGAGTTCCATAGAGGGGAAACCAATAGCTCCTGCCATAAACAAAACGAAATAAACATTAAACGATACTTAAAAAAAAAACCACAAAGCAATATTATTACATTCATGCTGGAAACTCTGCCTACCGCCATCCCAAGCCTCACAGCTTTAGAAATTCGCAGGCGTTAGAGAGGGTTCAAGATGCACCGGCATTAAACTGAGACTCCCCTCGATGAGTCTCAGGGCTGCACAATTAACTGGAAAGGAAGTGAGTTTCTCATCGTGTGTGTAGTGTCCTGAGAGATCCATGCATCGCCAAAAATCATCTCGGGGCCACCAGGAACTCCAGCCCTGCCTTGTATTCCTGTAGCCTAGAGGAGCCCAGAGGAGGTTTTGAGAAAAGACCCAAGGGACCTTCTAGAGGTCCTTCAATCCCTCTTCTACTGACCCCCTTGAATTTGGTCCTTGTACACCTGCAGAGAGCTATTTGGGTGGCATCTTCCAGGCGCAAAGCCCAGTTTTCTCATGACGTACAGAACAGACAGAAGAGAAAAATCCAGACACACCACTACAGTTTGGATCTGGAATGTCCCCCAAAGGCCTTGTGTTCAAGGCTTGGTTGCCAGCTTGTGGCACTATTTGAGGAGGTGGGACCTTTCAGAGGTGGAGCTAGTGACAACTTAAGTCAATGGGGGAGTGTTCTTGAAGGAGATTTTGGGACCCTGCCCCACCTTGTCTCAAGGTGAGTGGTTTCCTCTGCCACATCCTCTACAATGACACGCTGCCTCACCAAGGCCCAAATGGATTGAAATTTCTGAATATGGAGTCAAAACAAACCTTTCCTTGTAAATTGGTAATCTCAGGTATTTTGTCACAGTAACAGAAAGCTGACTAACACAGACTTAAAAAAAAAAAGCAACAGGGCCAGGAACATTTTACTTTGTTTCCACAGACAACCAGGGCAGGGGCTTCAGGAGAGTCAGGCCTTGCCTTTCTTCCTGACTTCTTACTGTCAGTGCAGATGTGCTCACCAAAAACCTCTCCCAGGAGCTCAACAGGTCTCCACTCACCCCAGCAGCTCCACCCGAAAAATCTCCTCCAAAGTAGAACCGCAGGGAATAGCAGACTCTGTGTCCGCTGGATTATATTCCTACGATATCTGCCTCCATCCTTCCCCGACATCACTGTTACTCAGTCTCTGCTCACAAACACAGGCCCATTAGAAGTCCCTCAGCCCTTCACTCAAACCCGAGAAAACCTCCTCCATGATCTGCGGGCCCTGGAAAGTCCTCCACAGGGCCTTCTTGCTTGGTGACCTGTATTTGCAACCTTCTTGGAGCTCCTGTCATAGGGATCTGCTCTGTCTTTACTTGTCCCGCATCCCAAAAAGAAAGGCTTGAGAGATGCTTAAAACTCAGAGGCAAATCTTTATTGAAACTGCTAACCCTAAACACGTAAGTCAAAGCCTCAGTCCAGCAGCCGGGGAGGACTCAGATGGGAGTGGAAGGTTTTCCTAGGGTTCAGTGCAGTTTCAATTTTAAGCATCAACATGGAGGAAGCTGTTTGGGGTTTCTTCCCCTTCTTTTAGAGTTATATCAAACATTTGGAGCCTGAGTTCGATCCAGAGTATTGGGAGGGAACAGTCAAAGCCATTGGTCCTCCTGGCACCCACTGAGCCATCCATCACCCTGCGGCACTCAGTTAATGGGCCTCACGTGCAGTTCCTAAGTCCGTAATTAATTCCATCTCTGTGGTCCCTTTCAGGTCCCCAAGCGGCTCAGTGTCCTTGCTGCATTTACAGGAATCCCTCTGCTATTTTCATACTTCATTAGGCACCGGAAATGCTTTTGGGACCTCCATCCACCCAGACACTTCCTGTAGCTGTTTCCTCTTTGGAATCTTGCTGCCTCCGGGTGGTGAAGTTCTACCCAGGAAACAGAGGGCAAGTCCCTCGAGAGTCTAAGCTCCACGAGGGCCGCCTGTGTGTACCATGCACCCCACGGCCTGCGTGCAGAACCAGAGCTCAGCTTCCAGTCGTCTGCCTCCCCGCCGGAATCTCCGCTTTCACGGATTTACCTGCTTCACTCCTTTCCTCCAAGCGGGGAGTTCTTCTCCCCTCCTAGAGGTGAGCAGCCTTGGGCTTGCTTCCCACATTTCCCCCGTATCTATGGTCTGCTCTGCCAAGAACTGCTTGCTTCTCCTAAGGGTTTGGGCTCTTGAAATAAAAGTTGGAGAGCAGAACGCAGATCCCTTTCTTGAAAAAGTGGCCACAGAACAGCCAACTGGCTCAAAAAGGGAACGGTCTCTACAGAGAAAGGATGCAGCAAGATGGAAAACAAATGCCAATTAACAATTCAGAAATGTCATTCAACGCTGGGCATGGTGGTGCACGCCTGTGACCCCAGCGGCACTGGAGGCCCAGGCAGGAGCATGGCAAGTAAGAGAAAAGAAATAGAAATGTCATCCAACCGCACGAGCACGGAACACGCAGAAGAGAAAGTGGTTAAAGCTGCCACGTTTAAGATCAAGGAGGCCATCTGGGGCCGCTCCTCGGTCCTTAGGTCACTTTAACTGTTCTCTGGCTTTCAGGAAGGTGCTGGGCTCCTTGCAGTTGTCTTCTTAATTTTTCTAAGAAAAATGATCTGAAAGAAAGCTCGTAGGCAAACTGCTCCTTTCTGACTTCGGAGTGCTCTCCGCATTCTGCCCGTGTTTTTCTCTCAGTCTGGAGACCTCCTGCCCCCTCGCAGTCCCCGACCCCTAACCTGACCGCAGGGCACGACAGCGGAAATCCTTCCCCAGGACAGAGCCGGGGTTGCAGGGCCAGGTACAGGGGAATGGTGATTCCGAAAGGAGGCCTCAGCCGAGTTCCAGTCCACTTCCTCCTCTTTTCTGGAACAGCCAGAAACAGAAGAGAAGTCACCAAGGCCACCACACGGGAGGGCCGGCGCAGCCCGTGCACGCTTGGCGGGAGAACGGAGGCCTTTCTTCACTTCCTGGCCCGAATGTCGTCGATGGCACTGGGTGCGGGGGGGAGCAAAATAAGCTGGGCGCTCTGCTCTGCTTCCTGGGCTTGCGTCTGTCCACCCGGCTGGACGCGCCTGCTCGTTTGGTCTGGGAGGGTGCCGAGGAGCCGGGGCTGCGGAAAGGCACCCTCAGGGCCATGGACACTCGCCTGGCAGGACAGCCATCACCTGGCACCTAGAAGGACCTACATCAGCTGTGGCTTCAGGGAGGTGACAGCATCGTCCTCCTCCTTCCCATCCCCTGTCCTGGCCGTCCTGGCCCTGCTCCTGTGGCCTGGTACTGAGGCTCTTGTTTGTAGGTCTTATCTCCCATGAAACCGGGGGCTCCCTAGAGCGTAGCAACTCAAGCCCAATTCCGCTTCGTAGCCCGTGCCCAACAGTCTGCATACAGTAGGTACTCAATCTATGTGTGCGGAACTGGAATCTGTTTCCCCATCTGTTTCCTGCTTTAACATTTCTTCCATTCTCTGTCTTCTCTTCCCTCTATTTGTTTTCTGATAGAGTGAGAATGAGAGAGAGAGAATCAACTTTTATTTGGCTCTTCACCTGATTTCCATTGCTCTGACACTTTGTTGTGTATGTGGTGCTGGGGTTCGAACCTGGTCCTCACGCATGCCAGGCAAGTGCTATACCGCTGAGCCACCGCTCCAGCCCTCTTCTGTCTTTCTTTAAGCACATCCTTGGTTAGTACTATGGACAACCCTGTAAGAGAATCATCTGACCTTCATTTCACAAATGAGGGGGCTGAGCTCAAGGTCAAGTTCAGACTGGTAGCAAAATATTGGCATTTTGAAATGTGGGGGTCTGAGTTCTTCCCACTGTGGCTTCGTCTCCTTAGTCCCATCTCTGGTCTTCACTCATCTGTCCTTCCTGGGCCTACTCTGCTGACCCGTAGGCATGCTCCTAAGACCCCCTTCGTTACTCCTCCGTACCCCACTCAGTGACTTCAGGGA
Organism: Aplodontia rufa; assembly: GCA_004027875.1. Taxonomy (NCBI): domain Eukaryota; kingdom Metazoa; phylum Chordata; class Mammalia; order Rodentia; family Aplodontiidae; genus Aplodontia; species Aplodontia rufa. The sequence goes on along the minus strand of PVKS010008554.1, from coordinate 51,067 downwards.
CAGTCTGGGCCTTTGGCAGAGGACTTTGATAGACCCTGGCAGGGCCAAATTATGTGGCAGCAAGAAAGCATGAGAATTAGGCCCCCTCAGGACTCTGCTCTAATCACACCCACGCACACAGGACTTCCCTGGCCTTGCTCACGCTCACCTTTTCAAGTGTAAATTGTGTGTGCATTTCATCGAGTTCATTGTGGATCCACATACGAGTACAAGTATAATTTTAGGTTGATTTTTAAAAGCAAGTAACTACTCATCCTCCCAGAGACGCATCCTCACGTATTGTTGTTGTTGTTGTTGATTGGGTTCCTGACCCAAAAAAAGTTTGGGATAGGACACAGATTGCAGTTCAAGTCCTTTCGTGCCTTCTGCTTCCTCTTCTGGAAAATGAACGGAGTTTGCAGAATTTGTTTTAGTCCACTGTTTTGCTGCTGCAACTGAATGACCTGATGGGAACCATTTTGGGAGGGAAAGTTGATTTGGGGGCTTGCGGTTTCAGAGGTCTTGGTCCATGGAAGGCCAGCTCCATTCCTCAGGGCTCGAGGGGAGGCTGAACATCATGGTGGCAGGTGAGCTCCAGGGAGCAGAGAGCTCAAGACATCGCATCAGGAAGCAGAGCAGAGAGAGACTCCATGCCAGATACGGAATACACACCCCAAAGGCACCCCCATGACCACCTCCTCCAGCCACACCCCACCAGCCCACAGTGGCCAGCTAATCCCCACAAGGGGATCAGCTCACCCATCGGGTTAAGGATTTTTATAACCCAGTCATTTCACCTCAGCCCCCCCCCAAATTGTCAAATGTGAGCTTTGAGGGGACACCTCACATTCAAACCACAAGAGAATTCCTAACCGGAAACAGTGTGAGAATTTTCAAAGGGCATGCTTTGAAGGCCAGGGAGGGATAAACTAAACCTCTGGAAAATGTTTATTTCAATTAATATCTACTGAGGGAGCTGGAGTGGTGGTTCAGTGGTCACAGCACTTGCCTGGCATGCGCAAGGACCCAGGTTCAAACCCCAGCACCACGTACACAACCAAGCATTGGAGAAACAGAAACCAGATGAAAAACTAAATAAAATTGATTCTATCTCTCTCTCACTCACTGTATCCCTCGCTTTAAAAAAAAATTCCTTTGGAGCCCCCAAAATATATACTGAATATGTATTCCAAAGATGGAAAATAAAGAAGATATATGGATGGATGGACGGTTGGATGGACAGACAGATAGATGGGTGGATATATAAATAGATGTATATAAGAAACAGAAATATGACCAATAGATACATACATACATACAATGGAGGGAAGGAAGGAAATAAGAAGCAGACAGAAAGATGATACATTAGATTATAATGCACCTGGCAACATTCGACTCCCACAAGAACCTAACTACACAGGCAGCCAGAGAAACTCAGAAATCTCAAAAATGAATACACAGGTATATGCTCATTTCCAATGATAGCATGGGGGTAATGCAGAGGAGACATGAGATCAGGGAATGGATAAAGAGGGGCAGAGCCTGGACTAGGATCAGCCTTAACTTACTATGTCGATATCCGTGTACACGTGAATATGTAACGATTCCCTCCAACATGTAAGACTGTGTGGAACAAATTTTCAAAAGAAGATTTTACGGATAGAACAGAGAGAGAGAAGCCGAGCTGAGAACAATACATGTCCTCCTCATAGGCACCTCTCTGCCCATGGAGGTGAAGTAGAGGGGGCAGAGGGGGTGACAGGAACAGGGTGGGAGGCGCTGGATCCCAGCCTCGGGGAAACCAGGAAGTGGTTCCTGGGAGGAGTGGTCCTAAAGGATGATCAGAAGTTAGATGGGAGTGGGATAACAGAAAAGAGCCTGGCCTTGGTTTCAGAAAAGCCACTTAGAAACTAGGGGCCCTGCCACTTACTGTGTGACCATTCCTCATCCTTAGTCAAACACCGGGTTCATTTATGACATCTATGGGTACGTCAGATCAGAAAGCGAACAGGAAGGGCTTCGTTAAAACAGCAGCTCGCACCCCAGCTGTTACTCTGAGCCTGGCTTTATAGGATGTCTGATCAATTAATCCCACCGGAGCCCTGTGAGGCGAAAGAAGTGTTATTTCTCTCATTGTGAAGAAGAGAATGCTGAGTTCAGCGGGTGCAGTGAGCTATAGTCAGGCCTCCGTGTGAAGGAGATGGGGTGGACCCCGAAAGTCAGAGCCAACGCACTTGACTGCTACGTGAACTGGCAAGTGCTGGCCGTGGGACAAGCTTCACAATATCATCCGTAGGACCCAATGAACTAAGGAAGCAGGAGTAAATTCCATGGGCGCCATCCCCGGCTCTTCCAAAAGCTGTGTGCGTTGCATCCATGGAAAACGAGACTGAGAAAACGCAGGGAAGCAGGCGTTTCCCTGGGGGGGGCTTTATTTCTCCACCGGTAAAAAAATCAAGCTGAGAGATAAATAGGAAGGGGAGGGTGAAGAAGGGTATTTGCCAAGCGGCTGCTGACTGTCTAGAGGGCTCCTGCTTCAGCACCCAGCTTCCTGCCCCACACCGTGGAGCTCCATGCTGCAGGTCCACAGTCATAGACTCTTAGGGCCGGAAGGGATTTTGGCATTCATGTGGCCTGTCCCCACTAGTTCACAAGTGAAATGGTAAAGGCCCGGGGGAGGCGGAGTAGCCAAGAGGCACTCATTTAGAACTTATCCGCCACCTCGCTCTCCCCAACGTGGTCTCGTTCATGGCCGCCGGTGCTGGACTCCCCAGGGCCCCATGCTGTTCCTCGTGATATGGGAAGAGCCCCCCGCATCGAGCAAGAAAGCCACCGGTCCAAGAATCACCACAACACCTTTATCTGTCCAGGGCAGCCTCACCCAGTCCGCTGGCCCGCTGCGCCTCTCTGGCGCCTGGTAAACCAACCAAAGGGGCAACAGGATCCTGGCCCTTCACTAGCTGACTTGTTTTCGTGGGGAGTAAATCTAAGAGTCAAGAGTAAATTCCTCATCTCGTAGATTATTCATTCCCCGCCTTAGGTGCCATAAAAAGAACTCTGGCTTGAGCAAATAAGCCTTCATTGAGGAAGCGCTGGCGACTGATCACCCTGGTTCAGATACTCCACCATCACATGCTGCTGTGTGACTTTGAGGAAGTCACTTACCCTCTCAGGTCTTCATCTATAAAACAGAAATCTTAACAGTCCCTATCTCATGGGCCATAGGAGGATTAAATGAGATCATGAATATAAAGCTCTTTGAGGTGTGACGCATCATAGTTAAGACAAAGTAAAATTTCTACTGTGACCTTAGGAAAAGTACAGCATCTTTAAGGAGGCCCATCTTTGAAAGTCCAGAGTCGCATCCGATGACTTCCTAGATCCCTCCTGCTTTACGGATCTGTGAACTTCTTTGACTCCAGGTGAATTTTCATTCTCTTCTCCTGGCCCTTGCAGGAACCGTAGGACCTCCAACCTCAAGGCTTAGGCAGAGCTGTGCTGCAGATGTGCTCCTGTGAGCTGAGGGTTTCAAAACGGGTGAAAGCAGGACACCCCGCACCTCCTGTAGCCTATGACGCACTCTAAAGTGCCCCTCGGGCTGTGGTCAGGGCTGGGGTTGGATCAGTGCTGCCGTTACATCTAGGGTCAGGGGCATCCTGGTAACGCTCAGCAGGCAGACGGCGTTTACAGCCAAGCACACCTGTGTCCGGCTTCCCCTGGAAGAGCAGGCCACACCTCTGCAGCCCGTGAAAGGGATAAGACAAGCAGGTTTGGCCTTTGCGCTGACAGCAATGGACACCCACAGAGGGTTCTAAGCAAGGGAGTCCTGAGAGGGCCCCCTCTGCCACAATGGAAAGGTCCCACGTCTTGATGGAGCGGACACGCGGTTGTGCCATAGCTGAACACTTAGCAATCTCACTCTCTAAGCCTGTTCGTTTAGCTCCGTGCAGTCTGCGCCTCGCATTTTTAAAAAAAGAAATCTAGCAGGAAGGAGAGCTGAGACGTAAATTCAAAAAGGCCCGGCATCCGGGAGGCGAGGGAGGCAGCACCCGGCAAGGGCCAGCTCAGGTCTTGCCCTTGTTTAAAATGTTGTGAGTTGAATTTGCATTGATTTTCAGTTTTCAAAATATGGTGCAAAAATGAGTCTTTTGATTCGCGGGTTTGGAGGCAGCCTCTTCGGTTTTCATTTCGTTTTGTGTCACCTCATTCCTACATGATTTTCAGGCAAGTGTGACCCTCCTTACCTTAATCCTGGTCCTGATCGCCCAGCCCCGGTCCCCACCAGGGTGATGCCCTTTAACCACCGCTTGGTGTGGCCTCTCCTGCTCAGTGGCACCATCAGGATTCCAGGAACGCTGAAGGAAAACATGCAAAGAAATGTTCTAGACTGTGGGACAGATCGAGAGGGAAGATTGCAAAGAGATTTCCAGGAAGAGGCTCTGGGAAAACATAAAGAAAAGGTTTATAAAGTGTTTAAGCTGCAGGTGGCAAGACAGAGCCAGGGTTGCTCTTTGGGCCCGGGAGGCATCCTTCCTGCCACACCACGCCACCTGCCTGGACAGGAAGCCTGAGCTGGCCGCCCCAGGCCTGCGTCCGCCCTCATCGTTACATTTTGATGAAGATTTGTGTGTAGATTCGAACAAGGTGGCTGATGGGTCTTTGCATTGGACAGTGCTGCAGAGATTGCGAATCCTTTTCCATGTGCTGTGCCCTCTCCTCGCCTCTCTGAGATCTAGATGTGATTTCTAGGACCTTCATCTATCTCTAATCTCCCGGTTTATTGATGCCAGTTCCTGGAGGATGGGGAAGCCTCCGTTGCTACCTCCAGGGCTGCTATTCTGCTGTCATTCACCCAGATCCAGCAGCCGAAGCCTAAGCGATGGCTAGGTGTAGGATTCCATCACAGACTGGAGAGGCACGAGGGACACTCCGCAGCCCCGGCTGCACCTCCACCTCCCAGGTTCCAGCCCCTTCCCCTTCCCAGATTAGCTGGATATAGCTCCCTATTCTCTAACAGGTAGAGCAACTCCACCTGCCCACGTAAAGGAGTCCCTCCCTAGGAGCCCCGGTGCTCACCTGGAGACCAGGGCCTCTTCCTCCAGAGAACAGACCCCCACTTTCCAATTATAATAAGAGAAATCGAGGTTACATCTGCGGATGCATTCCTAGCCACCAGCACAGGTTACAGGAGGGAAACCCAGGCCTCTTCCAGATGGTAACTGAAGATCAGATGACCTCACGCTCACTCCCAGCGCACTACCACTGAGCTACATCCCCAGCCCCTGGGATGGCTTCATTGTTTTATAAAGAGAAAGAGAGACAGTGAGAGAGAGAGGGGAGGGATGGAGAAGAGAATCACTTTTATTTTTTCATCTGACCTTTGTTTCTCTGACCTTTAGTTGTGTACTTGGTGCTGGGGTTCAAATTCAAATCCTCTCAAATGTGAGGCAAGTGCTCCAACGCTGAGCTACCACTCCAGTCCCTAGGATGGCTTTTAATATTCCTTTCTCATTTCGTGGTCAGAGGCCTTGTGGGAGCCCCCAACATCCTTCACCCTCCTTTCTGCAGCCCCTTTGGAAAGCAAAGAAACCCCCATGCTGCAGAGATGAGCGACTGCTCCTTCCGGCCCCAGAAGCCTCCTCCAGGGCCACGCCAGTCCTGTCTCCCCTCCCTCCTCAACTTGTTTACTTTGTGAAAGAAGAGTTCAACCTGACAAATTCTCCAAGGACATAGTGTGGAATCTTCTAGAAACATGGGGAGGAGAAAAGTTAAAGAACTCATTGCCGTTTGCACCACAAAGCCTCTGTGAACCTTTGTCTTGCCTGGCGCCCTCCAGGCAGTGGGCTGAGGCTCTGCAGCCTCCCTAGCCCCTTGGGAAAGTCACCCCTCTTCTTCTGTGGAGCTGCTTCTTCCAGAAGACAGGATGGGTGTGTGCAGCCCGTCCCTCTTCCTGTGGGATGAGTGTTAGTGTCTCCAAGCGTGTCCCTGTGTGTCTCTGTGACTGGTGTCCTTGTGCGGTGGTCTGTCAGATGTCTCTTCATGGGAACTCCACCTCCAATTGTGGGCAGGTGTGTATTTACCCATCTGTGTGTATGGATGTCCCTCTGCTGTTAGGTTCAGACAGTGGCTGTGTGGACGGAAGCCTCGGCTTCTGGGTGCATCCTTGCCTGGACCTGTGTCTCTGTGTCTCCAGGTGTGAGTGGAAAAGTGTGTGTGTGTTCTGCCTGGGAGTGTGTGCAGCCGGCATGTAGGTGTGCATGTGTGTGCAAGGCAGGGGTGCACTGGGGCTCACAGAGGCCGAGCAAGTGCACACATCTGCAAAGCAGGTCATCTGCTTTCCTGGCTTTGTTCTCCTCCTCCCCATGGGCTCCTGACCCTCCTTGAAAACAAAAGGAGCTTAAATACCGCAGCCCTTCCTGTGTTCCCAAATGTTCAGAACGCTGCGGTAAACTGGAGCGGTGCCAACTCCGATGCCCAGCCCTGCCGCTGTGGCAGGAAGCTACCAGCCTACTGGCTGCCCCCACCCATTTACATAACATGCCCAAGAAGAGAGGGGCAGGAAGGAACAACCACAAAGCTCACTGCACCTCAACTCCCAGCCAGTGGCAGGCCTTCCCTGAGAACTAGGGGCCCATGCAGGACCTAAATGTATTATCTGAAGGCTTCCTCTAACATTGGTGGAGGCGATAACACTGTCTCAGCCTGCTTTCTGTTGCTGTAACAGAATACCTGAGACTGGTAGTTTATAAGGCAAAGAGGTTTATATAGGTTCATTGTTCTGGAGCTGGAGTCCAAGAGCATGGTGCCAGCACCTGCTAAATTTCTGGTGTGAGCTTCATGATGCTTCAACTCGTGGCAGAAATTGGAAGGGCAAGAGGTACAAAAGAGGCAAACCACGAGGGGCCGCCTTGATCTAGAACAATCAAGTCTCGCAGTTCCAAGAGAAAGCAGCCATCCCTTCTAGGGACCCAATCGCCTCCTAAGGCAACGTCTCCCAACACCGTCATGGTGGCAAGCAAATGTCACCCTGAGTTTTAGAGGCGACAAACGGTATTCAAACCACAGCAACATATCCACGTGGAAATGGTACCAACCACGCAGGTGTCCCGTGACTTCCCTTACCATTGTCCCAGGCCAGATCCAGCCAGAAAGCCACACACCAATCATTTCAGCGCACGGTTTCTGAATACCAACCCTGCACTAGACGTTGTGAAAGATGAAACTACTCCTCTTACCACCCCCAGGAACTGGGTCCCCACCTCCCCACTCAGGGCCTGAGTGTGCTCCTCTGTAACATGAGGGGGCCACACTGATATCCCCAAAGCTCCCCAGCCCGGGAAATGCTACGATCTCTATGTGGCAAGTCCGTGGCCCTGTACCACCCTGCTTCTTCTCCGCCATTCCCTAGCTGGAGCATTTCAACAGTGTCCCCCTCTGTCCCTCTGCCAGGTGCTGCTTCCTGTCTTCCCGCAGCAAAACATGCTCTGTCCTCATTGTCACGGTGTGAATTCCTGATGGACTCCTCTCCTTACCTGCACTGGAATAAATTCCCAGCCTTGATCTAATCCCAGCTCACCCAAGTCACCTCTGAAATGGCTGGAGCCCATCTTTGTCATCCTCCTGCCTCTGCGTGCCGAACACACTCAGTACACACCCTCCTCCCACCCTGCATCCTCCAGCCTTCCCTTCCTCTGCCTGCCTGGAGCACTCTTTCCTTCCTCGCCCTCTCCCAATCCTCACCCTGGAGGTCACCCTTCACATCCCTCCCGTCCCTGAAGCCTGTCCTGATTCTGCCTGTCCCTGCTCCTGTGGATGTGAGCCTTGTCTTTCTTCAATGCTTTTGAATGTGCCCTTTATTTTAATCGCCTGTGTCTTTGTGGATTCCCCTTAAAACTAAAAGTCTCCCTCCTGCGCGAATCTCCAAGCCGTACCCTGTGCAGGTCCTCAGAAAATGTCCGCCTGATGACCCAATAGCACAGGAGCCCCACTGGGGAATGTGGGGCACCCGGCCGCCTGGTGGGAGAATAGTTTGTCCCAGAGAAAGGGAGGGACATCCAAAACCACATCAACCAATGACTGTCCCTGTGATACTCTTTTATTTTTTTTAAGAGAGATGGACAGTGAGAGAGAGAGAGAGAGAATCAATTTTATTTAGTTTTTCATGTGGCATTGTTGCTCCGAGACTTCGTTGCGCACGTGGTGCTGGGGTTTGAACTCGCATACTCACGCATGCCAGGCAAGCGCCATAACCACTGAGCCACTGCTCCAGGCCCCCTGTGATAGTCTTGAGCCCTGAACATCTCACTTGTTCAAAAGGACCTGAGCTGCTGAAGACAGATAGCAGATGCTGGTGTGGGGCTCGGCTCCATCTAGAACAGAAGTTTTCCAAGAAGTGATGAGAAGGACAGTGTCACCCAGAAAACCTGGGCCAGACAACTCTGATGCCTCTGGGCCAGTGAGTGACAGAAGCTTACAAGGGAGAAAGGCATGGATGGTGACAAGCTATGTCTCAACTGTAAGAAGCTGACCCTGCCTAGGGAGATGGGATCCACGGGCAACTGGATCTCACCCTCATTTAAGAAAATCCCTCAGTTAAGAAAAGTTTCTATATGAAAGGTCCCAGTTTATAAAGGTCAGCAAGCCATTCAATTAAAACAGTGACACTGGGTGGTCCCAACAAAACAGGTCTATGGGCCACATTTGGCCCGTGGGCTGCCAGATGGAGACTGCTGCCCAAGGGTCCAGGTTTCTGAGTCGCATGTGTGAGACCAGCCATTTGCTAAGATTGATTCTAAATTCCACTCAAACTCAGGGAAACATCAAGTATTCCAACAAACTGACCACGGGTACAGAAAGACAGAGACAGGATGTCAGAGAAATGTCTGGAACGTGCCTGTGGTCTTTCAAGTCCAGATCTTTTCTCACCCTGGGTAAGGTGTGCTAGGGGACAGTCAGGAGGCTCAGGCTACTTGCAGTTTGCTACGTGACAGGAGCTTTCTGAGCTGTAGATTCTCCTCCAGCCTCTAGCAAGGAAACCCTTGCTTATGTGAGGACAGGGTCTCATGGTGCCAGGAAGGATTTCCTGGTTGAGAAGGCTTGACCTGGGAGCCTAAGAAATGAGGTTTGCCCTCTCGCCTACATGACAGTGCCTTCCAGCAGATGCCCAGCAAGCAGAGGGCCAGCCCAAGTCCTCACGGCCCAACCCCTCATCCTGGAGGAAGGGCCAAGCCATCCACCAACAAGACACCAACAAACCGAAGTCTGCTGGATGGTAGGAATTGTTTCGAGTTAGCCCGGAGAGGGGTCAGGGAAGCCGGGGTGGCAGGAAGGCACCCCAGCAAATTATTCCCAATGACAATGAAAGTGTTTCAATACTCAAACAATTCAGCAGAGCTGGGCAGGTGCATCTCCACTGGATGTCAGCTCTGCCCTCCCCATGCACTGAGAGGCAGATCCAGGTGCTGGTGACATTTGACTTCTCCCAGTCTCTAGGGACCTCCCAGCCACAAGCCTGCTTCGCTCCAGGGCCCCCACCCCAGGCCTCTCTGGGCATTGGCAAAAACAGGCACCACTCCAAACCTGACTTCATGCTGACCATCAAAATCCCCAAGCCAGGGAGGGAGCAATGATGTCATTGTGCCTGTGTTTCAGAAAAGCAATAATCAGACTCGCAAGAGGATCAGCTTTCAAGGCGGAAGGCCAAACAGTTGATCTTGGCAAGGGCCTCCGAGGATTGCCTCATGGAGAGGGAGGGCTGGCATGCTCCTGAGCATCATTTGTTATGAGCTGGGAGGCAGCAGTGTCCTTGGAGTCAGGAAAACCTCGGGGACCCTGTCGGGATGGAGAATGTCCAATCCAGAGTCATCTCTTCCCGTCAGACCCGGTCTTAGGGAGGGCAGGACACCTCGACATGCTGAAGAAGACTCATCCAACAGAGTAGTACTACCCTACCCTGAACCCCAGGCCCTCCTTGATTATGAAGATGTCACCAGGTTTCTCCATTTGAGCAAGTTCCATGGAGGCAGGGGCCTCGCTGGTGCAGAGGTAAGAACTCAATCAGTGTTGGCTGAGTGGATAGCCAGGAGGAAGAAACAACAAAAATGGTTGTGTCTAGATTCCGGCCTCCAGGGCATATCCCAATTTGCCAGCTGGTGGCCTGGCAGGTCGGGATGGTAGGAGGCCTACCATTGATCGGTGGAGGTGCACATTCCATGTTTTAAAAGATCTGTTCTTTGTGCTGGGGGTGGAGGCCACCTGCAGGGCCTGTTTCGGTCAATTTTTCATCTCTGTGACTAAAAGACTCAACAAGAACAACACAGAAGGAGGAAAAGTTGGTTTTGGCTCATGGTTTCGGAAGTCAAGTCCATGGTCAGCTGACTCCATAGCTCTGGGCCCAAGGTGAGGCACAGCATCATGACGGAAGGGTGTGGCAGAAGAAAGCAGCCCAGGACTCAGGAGGCCCAGAGAGCTCTGCTCACCAGCAGCAAAATATAAACCCCACACGTGGGCCCCCAGCAACCCACCTCCTCCAGCCACTGTACCCGCCTAAGGTTACTGCCCAGTTAATCCACATTGGAAGATGAATTCACCGATTAGGTTTCAACTCTCGCAATCCAACCATTTCACCGCTGAACATTCCTGTAATATCTCACACACGAGTTTTTATCCAAACCTTAACAGAGGGCTTGCCCAGCATGCACGTGGCCCAGGTTTGACTGCAAAAAAAGAAGAAAAAAATCTGTTCTCCCCGTGGTCCTCGATCTCACCTGCATTTAGGTCTGTAATCCTACTCAACAGCTATGGGGCCAGACTGCCTGGGGAGCATGGTCGAAAGGCCCCACCCCAGGGAAACCTGTTAGGGAAGAACAGCGCCCCACCCCTGCCCATCCTAAGCTGCACTTCTGCGCTCTACACTGAGCCCCATGGTGTCTATGACCCTGAGTAGATCATGTCCCCTTCCTGGGTCTCAGTTTCCCCCTGGTGCATAAAACACCAGCCAAAGTAGGAGCAGCCAGAGCTCTGAACTGGTAAGAGCAGCGTCTCAGCCCCCTTTGGGAAACAACACTGTGGCCGCCTCCCTGCAGAAGCGGAGGTTCCTGCACTCAGGTGAACAGGTCGCTTCCAGTTTCTGGAGATCCAGAGCCCCGGTCTGCCCGGCCAGGGAGCCCAGGAGCAGGACCTTTGGATTGCTGGTCTGTAAGTCCCTCCCAGCTCTGACTCTCTGGAATGTTAACGGGAGCGTGGCTGCGAGAAAACACGTTCCAGCTGCCCTCCTCTGAGGCCACCACCGGGCCACCTTGGGGAATGAGGCAGCCAGGGCTTTTCTAGTGACAACGATGACGCAGGCCTCCAATCAGTTAAGGTAGAGCTCACTGAGGTGAGGCAGGAAACAGGAAATCAGGCCAGAGAGGACTTCCCTCTGCTCTGTCTCTGCTTCCAGTTGGGTCTTGTAGGAGTTTGAGAGGGGTAAGGACTGGGCTTGGGGAAAAAACGCCAAGAGATTTTTGTATTCATTTGAGGCCCAGAGAAGGAAATGGACCACAAAATTGAGAGGTCACGGATGGGGAGCCAGGCAGGGGACCCTGGTGAGTGTGGGTGAAGCCACTGTGGGTTCTGCTGGACAAAGTGGACTTTTCCAGCCTGCTGCTTTCCAAAGCTGTTTACCAAACTGGACTAATCCAGCCCAGCTGTGCCGACCGTGAGCTAACGGGGCCCTTTGTCGGGTTCAGATCTGCCCCCAGCCCTGCGCTGGCGAAGCTCTCTCTGCCCCTTCTGTAGAGGAATCACTGAGGTGCCAAGGTCCGGCAGGTGAGGCTGGCCCGGAGCCCAAGTCGTGCACCCATCCAACACACCCTCAGCCCAGCATGGGCACCCATCAGGTCTCACCGGGGATCAGCGTGCTCTCACACTTGCTTGTTCTGCCACTTCTTAGCTGGGTGAACTTGAGTAAGTTGCTTGATTTCTCTGAGCTCAGTTTTCCCCTCTAAAAATGGGATTCCTGGTAATTTAATAATGATTTATAACATAGGTATAGGAATGCCTCACTTGCAGAGTTACCAAGTGGGATAAATGAGAAAATCGTAAAATGTACACAGGATGGATGTGCATTGGTATCCTGAGATGTGACTCAGAGCCTGAAGGGAGAGGACAGGGCTATCCTAGCTTTTCCTGGGGCTGGGAGTCAGGTGTCCCTGCTTGGAGATGTCTCCTGTGTGACCAGACAGAGATGAGCCCTGTCTCCCCCAAGGCAGTCAGACATGGGTGCAGCTCACGAACCAATCAGCACAGCAGGGCTACTTCGTTACACAGAGGAAGAAACTGAGGCCCAAAGGGCAGAGACCAGGGCAGGACGCCACTCCCAGCTAACGACCTTTCATCTCCACTTCACGCTGCCTTCGTAGTTATTAATGTGACACAAAAGGCAGAGGCACTGCCTACACTTCATAAAAAAGAACTGAAGCACGAGATTGCAAAAGAAGGCAGGGAAACAAACCGTGACCCAGGGGCTAGCAGACTTTGACTCTACAGGATTCGGATCTAGGAACCACTGAATTAAACCCTTTCCTCTTACATTTCTGAAATTTGCTTAAAGTTCAGAGGAAAGGGACTTGGTGACAGCGTATGGTTAGGTAGAGTGGTGCTTTCAAGCCTTAGTGCATGCACAAACCACCAGGGCATCTTGCTAAGATGCAGAACTGAGCAGCTGGTCAGGAGTGGGTGTGGGAGGGGCAGCTGGTCAGGAGTGGGTGTGGGAGGGGCAGCTGGTCTGGAGTGGGTGTGGGAGGAGCAGTTGGTCTGGAGTGGGTCTTGGATGTTGCATTTCTAACAAGGTTCCAACTGATGCTGGTGCTGCTGATCCTATAACCAAACATCAAATGTCAAAGTTCAGGACCATCACATATTCCCTAGAGAGGGACCAGCAGAGAGGTGCTTGTGGGTGGGCACACCTGCACTGAGATTCTTCTCTATCTTCTGCAGTCCTTCACCTTAGACCCATTTTACCAATGTGTAAACTGAGGTTCAGAGAAGAAATATTGGCATCGGACCCACTGTCTGAGATTTTATAGGTGGGTCCCAATTTCCTCCATCACTCGGCAACTCTTAGAGCAGCAAGTTCAGGGTGTTGTGGTCCACTAGGAACCAGCAGCTCCTCAAGGCAGGGCTTCCTTTCCTGCTGAGACCTCAGACACTGAGCCATCCGTCCACTTGTTGGGTACTCGGCCCATGGTGCTGGCCCAGGGGTCTCTAAGTCCCAGGGGCTGAGATTGTTCCGTCTGGTGAGTGATTTAGGAACTTGGCAGCTTCCCTTGTTCTATTATGCAGCCTCTGAACATTCCGTCCAAAGGCCTTTTGGCACGACACACATCTTCAAAATGAAAGGGGAAAAAAATGAGCATTGCCCTTACTCATTTGCCTAATTTAAAAGCATCTAGAAGCTTTTTATAGATGGGGAAAAAAAACACCATCCATCTGAAATGGAGGAAGCATCACATCAAGGAACCAAAAGAAAAATGGAGACATCAGTTTCGAGGGCTGACGTATTAATGGACAAACCTTGTGCCTGGTTTGTTTTTTCCCAGCTCCTTTCAGCTTGGAAAGCAATGCCTTTTTGGAAGCCCTGGTAGAGAGGAAATTGCTCTTTCCTAAAGGAGACCTGAGCCCTTCTTGCTTGGCCAGGGTGCCCGCGTCCTGAGATTTCGAGATTTCACATCAATCCGCTTAAGGGCCTTTCTGCTACTGTGTCGGGCACCACGCTGCTTTATCCATTCATTCGGTGAAGATTTAGTGATGGGGAAGCCTGTGCTACACCCTCTCCCATTCATTCAACAGTTGGCAATTGCCAGGCACAGTGCCAGGCCCTGGGGGCACAGCCACACCTAGTTCAGCCAGAGGGACCCTCAGTATGTAACCCTTACTGACCTCTTGCTTATTCACATATCCATGACAGATGTGATGGTGCGGAGACACAGATTGAAGAGGTCTTGCTTGGCTCCGTCTCTCCTTTCTGTTCCATGGTCACTAGTGGCCTTGGCCTTGGTCATCTCCATGGTGCAACCTAGAGACAGTGTGGAGGAGAAGGCAGGTCAGACACCCCCCTGTGGCTCTCCCTGACCCCAGCCCCTCCTCCCCTACCCACACGCATCCCTCCCTTCTTCCAGGCACCAGCAAAAGGTGTTCTTTCCCAAGGGAGGGTCAAATGGTGTCATTTTCCTACTAAAAAATCTTTCCTGGGCTGAATAACATTTGCAGGCTCCAATCCAAACCCCTCAGAATAGTTTACGAGGCTTTTTACAATTTGGCTCCAATCCGCTTCTCAGCCCCATGGTCCCCCTTCCCCATCATTCATCCTTCTCTTGCACTTGACGAGCAATCCTAAGGCTCCCCAGGACCACTCAGCGTGAGCGGGGCCCCTCCAAAAGAAATGGGCCGTGATGGAAATGTCCACACACGAGCAGAGGGAGAGGGAGTGACATGAGGCGTCTCCGTGCGCCCTGGGCCCTGCTACCACCACACCTGGCTAGCTTCCACGCCCATCCCACACGGGATTATTTTAAAGCAAATCCAAGACGTTCTGTCCTTTCATGGGAGAATTTTTCAGTATGTGTTCCTGAAAGGTGAGGAGAGGTCCTCATCTCTGGGGGGACTCTGGGTTTACAGAGAAAAATAACCAAAGCAGGAGAACTGCATTTGTGGTTCCGTCTTAATGCACACATTTAATAAACCAATGTTTGTAACACACACCCTCACACCCACACACGCAGGCTCATGCACACACACACTCCTCCAACACACACACACACACACACACACATACACAATACATTGTGTCTCTACCCCCATTTGGACAGAGCACTGAAGAATCTAAATGTGAGTTCCTTCCTGAATGTGAGCCTTGGCCAGCCTGCCCTCCCTGGAGCACCCTCCACCCACCTCCCAGCCCTGCGGTTGGCCTTGATGTTTCCTGAATCCTCCAGGAAGCTTCACACCTTTCTGCCTTTTTGCTTAGGGGTACATACCCTGGAATGCCCTTGTTTCCATTGGCAAACTCCTGCTCGGCCTGCAAAATCCCCATGTAAATGTTACATCATCCGTACTGCTTTCATTAGACCACGATCTCCACAGACAACCACTCTCCGTTCTTTGCTCTTAGAGTGTTTTTTTTTTTCATAATTTTCTTAAATGTTGACATTATTCAATTGAATTCATTCATTAATGGATCTGCTGGCCCTGCCAGATGTGAGCCTTTTCAGGAAAGGGCCGGGTCTTTTCCATGCCCCAGCAGGGCCAGCGTGAGAAGCAGTCTGGCCTCCAAGCATACATTCGGGCTTCAGCCTCACCTGGGCAAGTTATTCGGTTCAGTCTTGGGTCCTCGCTTGTAAATCGGTTCCAGCCCTGCGACAGCCTTGTGTGGATTAAAGGCGGTATCTCTGCCACAGGGGCAGTGCCGGCCCCACGGAGGGCTGGAGTAACTGTGGCCTCTAGCATCAGGTGTCAGCAGCAACTCTTCTCTTAACAGGGACTCTTCAGCCAGACATGCACTGGCCTTCAGCACAAAGCCAGCCTCTGTGCAGGTCCTGGTAGATTCTGGAATGTTCCCTCAGGTCCTAAGCAGTGGAGGCTCTAACCTCCTGCCTCCCCATGAAGAACAGCTGGCCCTGGGCACTTATACCTTTCCCTCGGGTCCCCTCCACTGAAATCTGACCATGTGGCTCCCCTCCAGCTCTGGGCTGCTCCCCCAGCATCATCCACACTCCCTGGAGTTGTCAGGCCAGGCCGTGGTCCCAGGCTGCATCTCTGCACTCTGCTATAAGCCCATTCTCCCACACCCTCACCTGAGGAAGCCCTGGAGACAGTGCCCGGCCACGCCTGCATTTCTAGGGCTGCATCCTCTGTGCCACCTTGGGCCCAGGGGGTCCACTGGAAGGGAGGGCAAGGGTGAGCGCAGGACTGTCTCTCCTCCCTGCATACAAGGAGGAAAGAAGACAGTTTCCATGGTCTTTGAACATGGGAGTAAAGTTTCAGACACTGGCATGGGTTTTGTTTTGTTTTGTTGTTTTGTTTTTGTTTTATATTTTTTATTTTTTTAAGAGAGGGACAATGAGAGAAAGAGTGGGGACCTGACTAACCACAAAGATACCAAGAGAGCACTAATCACCTGGAATAAAGGAGGATTTGATACAGAGGAGATGCACCCCTAAAAGAACATTCTACATTCGTTCAATAAATTCAATCAAAAAATCCTTACTGAGCACCTACTATGTGCTGCACAAGCAACGAACATAATAATATTGTCCTTGCCCTCATGGAGCACAAATAAACATGAGCATACACATATGCTCTTAGCCTTGTTGGCAGGATGAAGTCCAGGTCTCAGGGCTTCCTCTCTGGATGGTTTTAGAGGAAGCCATGACATAAGAGCTTTTGGAAAATCAAGCTCATTTTCTTAAAGGAGGGGCCAATAACTTCATAAGGTGGAAGGAACACCACAGATGATTTTCTCTCACCCTGCTTGTGGGCACCCAATACCAATACTTCTCGATACTTCCTTCATTGGCCCTAAAGGAAAATGGTTTCTCTGCTCCCAACACTTCAGGGTCATCTGTGCTGAACACTTCTCCAGCTCTCTGGAGAGTCCAATTGCAGGTCTATGCTTCAGTCCAGTTCTAACGCCACCCAGAGTTTGCACAGATCTCCCAGTTGAAGGGCTCAGCCTGCAAGACTGTCCCCACTTCCAACACCAGTTGCAAGTTTTGGAGCTCAGGGTGCCCACACTTCTATCTTGGCTACAAATCGAGGGTTTCCACGACTCCTTCTTTTTGATGATGTGCCATAACAGCTCATAACACTTACTGGTTTATTGCAAGAGCTATTACAATATAAACAAAAGAGAGCCAGATAAGGAGGTACACAGAGCAAGGTCCACACGGGTCCTGAGCACAGGAGCTTCTGTCCCCATGGCATTGGATTGTACCCCCTCCCAGCAACATGGATGTGTTCACCAACCATGAAACTTCCAGAACCCCACAGCTGAGGGATTTTTATGGAGGTTGTGAAACACGGGCATGATCAATGATTAACGCAACCTCCAGGCCCTCTCCTCTCCAGAGCGTGGAGGGTGGGGCTGAAACACAGAGCTAATTGCAGCTTGGTCCATCAGGTGACCAGTGCCCATCCCGAGGTTGTCCAGGAGGCTGCCAAGTATCACCTCATTGGAACAAAAGATGCTACCAGCATCCCTTTCACTCAGCAAAGACAGGGTTTTAGGAGATCTATGTCAGGAGACATAAGCAGAAACCAAATATGCGTTTATAATTACGTCACCGCCTTTTAACATTTCTCCTGTCCCTTATCAGCTTGTCCACGGGATGACAAGGTCCATTAAGAAGGAGCTGGAAGTGGAGATAGTCCTTGCTCCACTGATCGTGCTAAAGACGTAGCTCAAGCCCTGGGCCTGCAGAGGGCTGAGGAAACAATGGGGACTAAGGCAGACTGGCTTTGACGCACAGACTGGCTTTGACGCGCACAGGACGCAGTACACGAGCTGGAATTGGCCAGTGAAAACCCTCCCCCTTCCCAGAAGGAGTCAGGAGAGGCTCAGCGGGATATTGTAACAATTTCTTATCTAGGATGTTTCCAAAGGATCTGCCACGTTACTGAGACCCACCAGGACATTCGAGGTCTGAAGATACTGGAAATGCACATCAAAATACTCAACACTATATTGGGGTTGGGGGTGCCACTCACGTGCCCAGCATCTGTGAGAGGCCCTGGGCTTGATTGCAGCACCACAAAAGCAAATTAATTAGCAAACTAATTGATCAATTTAAAAAACAGAGTATTAAAAGTCAAACACTATCCGTACAATGGACTATGTGGCAACAAGCAGGAATGAAGGACTGGCGCATGCAACGGCACAGATGACTCTTAGAACATGTGCAGAGAGGCCTGTGACAAATGTCCACGTATGGCATGATTCCATGTAAGTGAAATGTCCAGATCAGCAAACCCGTAGAGACAGAAAGTAGATCAGCGCTGGTCAGGGGCTGGCGGGAGGGAGGAATGAGGAACGACTGGTAACGGCTACAGAGTTTCCTTCTGCATATGGGAAACATTCTGAATGTAGACGGTGGCAATGGTAGCACAATTCTGTGATTATATTATAAACACCAGACTGTGCGTTTTAAAACAGTGAATTTTATGGCTTGTGAATTGTATCTTAGTAAAGCTTTTTTTTTTTTTAATTCAGGCACTCTCATTAAAACTATGGTGGTCAGAAGTCTCTGTACTAAATGAAAAATTATGCAAGACTTCCAGGATAAAAAACAGGCAGGGTCACGTACAGAAAACTGAAATTAGATCTTTCTCTCTCATCATGCACAAAAATCAAATCTAAATAGATCAAAGAATTGGAATTAAACCAGTTACCATACAACTGCTAGAAGAAAAGTTAGGACCAACACCCCAGGATATGGGAGTTGGTAATGACTTCCTAAGCAAGGATCCTAAAGTGAAAGAATTACAGTCTAAAATCAATGAGTGGGATGCCATGAAACTCAGGATGCCATGAAACTAAAAAGTTTCTGTGCAGCCACGGAAATAGTCTAAACAGCCAAGAGACAACCTACAGAATGGGAGAGAATCATGGCCTGTGATCCCTCTGACAGGGGACTAATATCCAAAATTTACAAAGAACTCAAAAAACTCAATAACAAAAACACAAACAATCCAATCAATAAATGGGCCAGAGAGCTCAAGAGAAACTTCTCAACAGAAGACATTGAGCAAGTCAATGAATACATGAGAAAGTGTTCTAAATCACTGGCAATTGGAGAAATGCAAATCAAAACTACATTAAGATTTTATCTCACTCCATTCAGACTGGCAAAGATGAAGAATACAAACAATAACAAATACTGGGGGGTTGTGGGGAAAAAGGAACACTAGCACACTGTTGGTAGAACTGCAGACTGGTCCAGCCACTCTGGTAATCAATGTGGAGACTCCTCAAAAAATTAGGGTTGAATCCACCATATGACCCAGCTATTCCTCTTCCGGGTATTTTCCCAGAGGAGTTAGAATCAGCACACTACAGTGACACAGCAAAATCCATGTTCATAGCAGCTCAATTTACAATAGTTAAATTATGGAACCAACCCAGATACCCCTCACTGGATGAATGGATCCAAAAGCTCTGGAATATATATATATACAATGGAGTTCTACTCAGCAATTAGAAACAATTATATTGCATCTATTGAAGGTAAATGGATGGCATTGGAAGAAATCATGCTGAGCGAAGTTAGCCAAACCCAGAGAGTCAAGGGCCAAATGGTTTCCCTCATTTGTGGAGGCTGGACCTAAACCCAGGCTTGGGAGTAAAGTAGAAAAACTCACATATTAGATCCATAGAACAAAAATGCAAAATGTTAATATTTATGAGATACAGTTACAAGATACTTCATAAGATATTCAAACAAGCTATGCTGTATACCTGTACAAAAACATAAATGTTGAATCCCATTGTCAAATATTTTGAAGAATAACAAGGAATGATAGGAAGGGAGGAGAAGGGGAAATGTTGGAACTGAGATAAAGCAAGGTATTCCAAGCAGTTATAAATGTCACTGTATGTATTATAGCCATATATATAAAAAATGTTCTTCAAAGGTATAAGAAAAATGTCACTGTATTTGGGTTATTTAGGAACAGTATAGGACCCAGAAGAAAGGCAAGGGATCAGGGGATGGGAGTAGGGAGGTAGAGGGGTATGGGAGGGGGATATTGAACAAATTGTACTGCTGAATTATGTGCATCTAGGAATATGTGACAACTAATCCCAACATTATGTAAAACTATAATGCACTAATAAAAAATACTTATAAAAAACAGACAGGGTGTCACTGTAGAAGTCTAGGTATCTTTGTGCATAAGAAAATGTATACACAGAATCATTCTGCATATAAGGAGTATCAGATAAATCCATTATCAATTTAATGATAAGTTTTTAAATAATTTCAAATCAGATTTTTATGAGAAACAGCAATAAAAAAGAAAGTCTTTTATAAAAATGTCCTAGCTGTAGCAAGCGGTAATTTGGGGCTTTTCAGATTGAAAGTAAATGTCATTTTAAATTATCCCCAAATAATCTCTGCCCAGGATCCAGATATATGTAACATGTGTTACATGCAAACTCAAATCACAATACTAACAAGCGCTGGCGCGCTTACTCCCGCTTATAGGTAAAGCAACGGACGCTTGTTGGATGGCAGCTCATAGGAAGTGACACCAGCCATACCTAGATCCAAGTCCACCTGGCTTCAAAGTCTGTGTGAGCTCTTCCCCCTCATCCTACGGTACTCCACACAGTGTCCCTGAACCAGACAAGTAACAGTTCCCGTTGCCCACTGCCCCAAGCAACCAACGTCTGCTCTCTGCAGCACCACGTGCACCTCTCCAGCCTTGTTGTTTCATCTCTAATCTTGGAACGTTGTATGTGTGACCAGAAACCGAAGCAAAGAACTGGATCCTGGAGAGGTGCGATTAGTATTCCACTATTTCCTGAAGGCACCAAGAAGAGGAATAGTTAACTGTCCATCTTAAGAATCCCCTGAATTGAAAAGGGGATGTTCCCCAGCTGGAGATGGTACTAGAACCTAGACATATCTGGGCGCCGTGGCTCATGCCTGTAATCCCAGCAGCTCGAGAAGCTGAGGCAGAAGGATCACAAGTTCAGAGCCAGTCTCAGCAACTTAGTGAGGTCCTGAGAAACTTAGCAAGACCCTGTTTCAAAATAAAAACTACAAAAGGGCTGGGATATGGCCCAGTGGTTGAACACCCCTGGGTTCAATCCCTAGTGCCCTCAACATATATATATATATGTAAATTACTATGGAAAACCCAGAAAATTCAAGATCCTGTGGCTCTCCTGTGCAGGGGGAGCAGGGTCATTTAACTCCACCCCATGGGGATATTGTCTGCATCCTGAGGGTCATCGTGGGAGCCAGGCTGGCAGCCTGAGCCTGTTCCAGGCCATAAATATCACACAGGCAAGAAGAAGAAAAGCCTATTTACAGACAAGCGCTGCCATGCTATCAGGTTGTTTATTCCTAACTATTCCGTTTCTCAGGGAAGCAGGAAATGTAAGAGAAAGGCATGTTTGCTTTTTGGTAGGGCAGGTTTAGTTTATTCTAAATATGCTACCAGCATTTTTCCAAGACACACTAGAAGGAGGGTGAGGTGAGGCAGAGGGTTCGGAGTGGAATCATACGAGCAGGAGCCTTTGGCTGGGCAGGGAGGCCATAGATTTCATTCATCCAACATTCCCTGGCCCTCCTGTGTGCCAGACTAGGTGTGGTGTAAGGATAAGATGGAGGAGGCAGGCAGGATGTCTATCTTGGGCACCCGGGTGGGTGGTGGGACCACTGCCTGAGGTTGGAATACAGGTGGAAGAAATGTTCTTCATTGAAAGCTCGGGAAGTTGTTTGGTGATGTTGCGTGGGAGGTGTCTGCAGGAGACCTGGAGGCCAGGCCTGGAGGCAGGTCTGCAGGTCAGGAGAGGCCTACCGGTTCCGTGATGAGCAACCATAGAAGATGCCACAGCTTCTCTGAAACCTTGAAGCCTCTCAGACACAGCACAAGCACACAGACAAATCCAGATAATGGAAGTGCTCAGCAGGGGAGAGGTGACTAGGCATGGAGGAGAAGGCCAGCTCTGCGGGGCAGTGACCTGGAGCAGGGGTAAGAGGCATGCCAGGAAACCAGAATGCTCATGCAAAGGCCCTGTGGCGGGAGCAGGAAGCCAGCGAGGCCGGGACAGAGAGGCCGATGGGGGAGCTTGGGTAAGAAGGGTCCAGAAGTGGGCAGGAGTTAAATCCCACAGAGCCCTGGAGGCTGTGGGTGGAGTTCCGTCTTGACGTGGTTGTCTGTTCCCTACGTGTCCAGGTGATATTTTGTAGATTTGTCACAACATAAAAGGATTGGAGGGGGCTTTCCCTCCTTATAACAGGCGTTTCTTCATGTGCAGCGCTTAAAAGTCCCAGTAGAGCGCGTCAGATGCTACCTGCAAAGGCTGAAATGCACAAGGCAGCTGACGGGCTGTTCACTCTGGAAGTATCTGAAATGACTCTAGCGAACTCTGTTTCCCGGCTACCCGCTCCTGCCAAAGTCTTCGGAGCCTCAGGCTTCCGTCCTGCTTCCCTCATCTGCTGTCACCAAGAAGCAGCTAGTCCTGTCAGCTTCCAAGGACCCCCTACTCACCTTGTCACCGCATCTGAGACCAGAGATGAAGAGGGGACAGGGACCATATGTATTGCCACTCTTCCACTGGACACCTCTAACTCTATTTAAGCCTCTCCACTGGTGGTGACCAGACAGTGACCACGTCCTCTGTAATCTATCATAACGTCAACTCCTCCCATCGACCTGGTGGAATTTAAATGATCTCCCTATTCTGGGGATGAGGAAACTGAGTCACATGCGGTCAGCGGCTTGCCCACCCACTCACACTTGTTAAGTGTGGGAGTCAGATGTAAACGTGCATCCTTCCGGTCCCAGAGATCATGCCATGATCTCCTGGCCCTGGGCCCCGCGGTTATCACAGCAGCGGGCCTTGTCCTGGGGTCTGCCCGCTCCACCCACCCACTCCAGTCAGATCACATGAGCACTGTTCTGGGCACCCGGAGGCAACATCATGCCACAGTGAGCGTGGGGGCCTGGCGCAACCCCGACTGCTCTGCTTCCTCGCTGAGACGTTAGGCAAGAACCTTCAGCTCTCTCTGCCTTCCTTTTCCTTTCTGTAAAATGGGAATAAAAATAGGCGCTCCCTCCTGACTGTCAAGAGGCATAAAGGAGGTGATCTGTGAAAAGCAGAGGCAGCCCTGGGGCTCACGAAACCTGGAGCCGTTGCTACCACAGCTTCCAGAAGACTCTTCCTGAACCTGCCCTGTGGGCGGCTGTCCCATGCATCCAAACCCTTGATAGTGGTCCAATGACCACAAAGTCCAGCCCCACCTCCTAACTTTGGTGCCAGGGTGCTGCACAAGCCCACCACTCCCCATGTGCCCACCCTCATCCACACAACTTGCCAAAAACCCCTTCCACTGGAGTCCACCTTCCCAAATCCTGTCTCCCATGTTCTTTCTGACTCCCCCTGTTTGCACATGGCATCCTTCACCTGGGAGGCCTTGTCTAACAAACGTCCTTGCTACAGCTCAAATCTTCTGTGTCCCCCAAAGGCCCATGTGTCAAACATGTAGTCTCCAGCCTGTGGCGCTATTGGGAGGCGGTGGAAGTTTTAGGAGGTGGGGCCTGGTGCAGCAAGTGAAGCCCTGGGGGCTGCCCTTGCAGGGATACTAGGCTGCGGGCCCCTCCCCTTCCTGTGTTTGCTTCCTGGGTGCCCAGCGCTGAGTACGTGTGGGCCATCACATGCTCCTGCCATGTTGTTCTCCCTTGCCACTGCCCCAACTGATGGAGGACTGAAATTCTGAAACTGTGAGCCAAAATAGATCTGTCCCTGTGTACCTCAGGTATTTTGTCACAGCAATGGAAACGTGGCCAATGCAATGCTGCGTACAGAGCGTCTGCTGTGTGCCGGCTCTTGTGGGGAACCTGGAGCTACAGTGGCAGCAACCCAAGCAAAGTTCCCTGCCTTCAGAACGCCCACAGGAGAGTGGGGACATGGCCAGAAAGCAATGAATAGATAAATGCAAGTGACCACTAGCACCAAGAAGAGAGGTCAGGGTGCAACAAGCAGATAAGGGGGAGCACCTACTCCAGACCAGCGGTGGGGCGGGGGGTGCTCTCCAGTTGCGGAGAATCTCACGGAGAGTGAAGTATGAGAAGGGCTGGCTTAGCACGGAGGGTTAGGAAGGCTCTTTCAGGGAAAGGAGCAGCATACACAAAGGCCCTGGGGCTACAAGGGAGCACGGCCCACTCAGTGAAGACAACAGGCCTGTGAGCTGAAGCGTAACCGGGAGTCGAGGATTGAAGTAGGGAGGATGGAGAAGCACAGGATGAAACAAGAGGCAGGCGAGAGCAGGGCAGGCAGCATCTCCTCAGGGAGAGCAAGCCCAGCTCCTCCTCCTCCTCGAAGTCTCCCCAGAGCGCTTCCGGGAAACTTCAGTCCTTGATTTTGGTACTTGAGTTTCCCCAAATTCTTCTTGGCCTTCCTTTTCCCATCAGTATATTGGACTGTTTATGTTACTCTAAGGAAATTCCTGAGGCACATACTTAGTGAAAAGACACTTATTTCACTCACAGTTGGGGGCAAAAGCCTGAGATTGGGTGTCTCCCTTGGCTTGGCCCCTGGTGAGCTTTCATGGCAGGATGGTCTCACAATGGCAGGATCAGGAGCCAGAGGGAGAGATCACATGGTGAGGCAGGACAAAGGGGACAGAATTAATCCCAGGGTTCCCCAAGAACTACTTAATCCATCTGAGGGCAGCACCCCTGGTCACCTAATGACCTCCCGCTGGGCCCCACCTCTTAAAGGTCCCACACCCTCAACACCACCGCACTGGGAACCAAGCCTCCAACAGAGGAACCCTTGGGGGACACTGTAGCAACGCTTAAGCAGGATCGGACGCTGCGTCCCTAAATCTCCGGAGTGCAGGCTGCAGAGGGAACTGTCTCCTGGGGAGGGGTCTGCAGCACAGCACTCTTTCTCCAGCTGTGGGGCTTGAGGGTGAGGTTGGTCCACTGCCCATCTGGGCTTAGATAGTCCTGACTATGAACCTCCCAAGGGAGCATCCTGCAGGAACCCCGGGCCACCCCCACTTATTCTAGTTTCTTTGCATACTTTTGAATGAGGCCCTTATCAGGGTGGAGATCTCTGTTTTCGAAAATTGATCTGTCCCCTCTAACAGGATGTCAAGCCTCCCATGCCATGGGCAGTGCTGAAGTCTGGAGCGCCTGGGGGCATGTGTTGGGGACAGGGGGCCTGTGAGAGGTTGGCCTGGCCTCGGTCATCCCCAGGGGAACTAAATAAAGCTATTGTTGGGAAGGAAGACAGAAAATAGCCGACAAGATGTTTTTTGTCCTCTGTGACTTGTCTCTGCTTGGGGAGGGGCTGGCATGTGGCAACCGGGTGGAAATGGGAAAGGCTTTTGGAACCCCTTTCAATGGCTGGGGAAGGGAAAGGGCAGGGGGAGAAGCCATGGATGGCACTGGAGAAGCTCTGCCATTCTTGACCGTCCGGCTTTGGGGAGACGCCTGGCCTCTGCCTTCTCCGTGATGTGGGGGAGGGAAAGCAAGCTAACCCATCTGGAGTCCTTGCTCCCATTCCTGGCCCTCACATGACACCCACGTGTACACATTTGCCAATACTGGGTAGGTGAGGATGGGCAGGAGCACGCACCATGCACACCGAAGCAGGTGAGTTTAGTGACCTGGGCTGTGGGGAAGAGAGCAAAGAAAAATGTCTGTGGGAAAAGTAGAAAAACACGGATGGTATAATATTAACTGAGAAGGTAGATGTAAAATTCTCTCTATATTATTAATGTCGATTATCCTTGTAAAAAATCAGAAATCACAGGTGTAAATCCAGGTGACAGTGCTCCAAAAGGTAGCCAGACCTAAGAACGGCTGAGCAAAATCCTTTATTGGGATTGGCACCACTCCGGGGCCATAGCGAGGGCTAACAGGAGAGTTGACGAGTGGGCAAGGGAAGTGGCATGCAGGGGAAAATGGCGCTGGACCTCCACTGGGCAGATGCTTTATAGCCTGGGGAAAGGAAGGAAGTTGATGGGGATGGTCTCTCGGAGATTGGCTGGTGGATCCAGCAATCATCAGGTGTTTGCAAGCCGCCATTGGAGGTTGTCTGCCAATGTCTTGCTTGGTTGTTCCTTTCTTGGGCAAGCTGCCTGATGCCCTGCCCCCCAGCTGCCCAGAATTAACGTAACAATCCTGGGCATGAAAATGAGAGCAGCAGAAGAGCATGGATCGATACAAACCAAGCTGATTAAATGATGGGGTTGTGGGACCCTTGTCTTCAATTTCCATGACCATTTTAGTAGGATCATTTCAATTGAAAAGTATCACACCCTCCGCCATGGCCTCCCCAGCCCAGATCCCTTGTAGCCTTGGCTGCTTACCCTGGTGTGGTCATATGGTTTTCAGTTTATTTCTCTGCAAGGCCAGGGTCTCTGCTGTCCTTCCTCCAGCATCCAGTCTCCCTGTGCCTGTCCACCTACCACACAGTCTCTCCTTCCTCCCTCACTTCTTTACACTTCAGAGTTAGCATCATTGGAGCTAAGAAGTCTTACATGTCTTACTTCTTCTTCCCCCAACAATCCTGTGAGTTAGGTATTATCTGCCCCATTTTGCATATTAGAAAACTGAGGTTCAGAGAGGGTCAATCACTAGCCCAAGATTAAACAGAGGGAAAATGCAGGGACTGGGGTGTGCTCTTCCCAGTTCAAATCAGTACAGCAATGATCACTGGGAGGGGTCGAGAGAAGAGAACCCTCATTTTCCCCTACCTTGAGTTCCTCCTTAAAATGTGGTGAGTGAAGTCCCAAGTCCTTGGACTTCTGGGGGTGCCTAAAGTCTGCATGATGGCTGAGTATGATTGTGCTGGATAACAAACGTCCCTTGGTGACCTGGAGCGGTGGCTCAGTGGTTGGAGCACTGGCCTGGCATGCATGAGGAGTTGGGTTTGAACCCAGCACCACGTACACAACTAAGTGTCAGAGAAAAAAAGCCCAGATGAAAAGATAAAGTTGATTCTCTCTTTCCTCTCTCTCTCTTTTTCACTCTTTCCCTCTCTCTCTTAAAAAAAATCCTTGATAAAAATGTACCCCTTGATTCTGCCACTCACATTTGTGAGATGGTAAATTATAGGGGTTTTAACAGCCAACTAGCGGAACTTCTTTTTCTGCTCCGAGAGCATAAGTTGGTACAACCATATTGAAGAGCAATTTGGCAATATCTATACTACAGAGACAAGCATTCCCCCAAACCAGCAATTCTTCTCCTGCGAATGTACACCACGGAAACTCCCCAAAAGCTTAGAAGGGGTCATACTTAAAAGTGTTTGTAGTGCGAGGCTGGCGTAGTGGCTCAGCAGTTATAGCACTTGGATGGCATGCACAAGGACCCGGGTTTAAACCCCAGCACCACATACACAACTAAGTGTAGGAGCAACAAAAACCAGATGGAAAACTAAATAAAGTTGATTCTTTCTTTCTTTTCTCTCTCTCTCTCTCTCTCTTTCTCCTCTAAAAGAAAAAAGTGTTTGTAGCAGTATTGTTTGTACCTGGAAAAATATAAACAACTTAAATATTCATCTGCAGGAAATAGGGTAACTGGTGAAGGAATCAAGAAATGGAATACTATGCAACAGTAAAGTAAATCCAAGTTATGTAAATTGACATACATGAATCTCACAAGCATGCAAAAAAAGTATGGAACAGTTTCTTTGGCACCACTTACACACAGTTTAAATATGCATGATAGATATTGCTCGGGAATTATATGCAATGGTAAAATATGAATAAATGCAAGAGAATAATAAGCGCAGAATCATGTCTGGGTTACCTGTGAGATGGGAGAGAAGAGAATGTGACACGAAAGGCATCCGAGGCTCCGACCTCCATCCAGGCAATGTGATGGCCATAAATAACACAGCTCAAGAAGGCTTTTCTCTTACGTGAAATATTTCATAATACCTATTAAACTAATAAATAACAGCCAGGAGCATTGTCTCACATAATATTAGTTGGAAAGAACAGGAAATAATATTGGAAGTGGATAGGCACTATACTCGAAATTTTGTAAAAACAGAACAAATCAAAAGAAAAGCAAATATTGGTTTGGTTTTTTTTTTTAAGACTAGCGTATGGTACAGCAAAACTGTTAGAAGTCTAAGGGTGATTGCTATGATCTTCTTTATATCTAACGCTTTATTATATTTTCCCAATTTTTATAGTGAGTGCATATTGCTTTTGGAATCAAAATCAAATATTGCTTCCTTAATGCATGTGTTTGTTCTTGACACCAAGATAAGTAAATTATAGCCTGATGTCAGAGGGGAATTGCTCAGAATCCACCACCGGGAGCCTTTGTACTAAACCTTAAAGCTAGGAGTCTGACAAGGTTGAGTTCAAGTGCTCAGGTGCACCCGGTCCCCGTTGTGGAATTGAGTCTCAGTTTCCTTATCTGCAAAATAGTAATAGTATGCCTTCCCTGATGCCTCCATACACTGTGTGTGGAAGGAGATGAAGTCCACAGAATGGCTTTGCAAACCACAGCGGCCCTTCCGCAGCAATGACAGCCGCCATGACACGAGGACCAGGCACTAGCCACCCAGAGGGAAGAGCTGGGGTCCTAGCGCCCTGGTGTAATGTGACCAGACACTCTGCCAGCAGATGATCCAGTGGCAAGCATCACACAGACATCTGTGCAGCCTAGAAAGTGGGATATGATGACCATTGGCTGGGGGTCATCCAAATAGAAGGGACTGGCACTGTTGCTACATAACAGCAGGGAGTGGGGGGATCTTTACCCTCAAGTAACCCAAAATAGACTTCCAGAAGTCAAGAAACACACCTCAAATGACATAGGAGCAATGTAGCTTAGCCATGAATCCTAGGAGCTGGGGATGCAACAGGGGCTCAGCAGACAAGGCAGGCGTGTAACTCTCCAAATGAGACAACGCAGCGTGGTTGTGCCAGATAGATGCTTGTGCCAGAGGCAGGCAGGAGCACAGTTAGTAAGAAACCTCCTGGGAGAGGGCTCAGTGGAGGAATTAGGAACTTCCAGGTAGTTGAAGCATTGTTGGAGGGAAAAGCGTAAGGCAGAACTCTGCCGGGGATGAGGAAGCCACCGTACACAGAGAGCTCACACATCTAACACCTCAGCTGGTCCTCACAGCAATCCTGTGGGGTGGTGCTGTTGGTATTTCCCCCACTTCACAGATGAGGAAGCTGAGGCACAGATCAGAGTGATGCCTCGTCTGCGGTTGCACAGCAGTAAAGCCAGGAGTTGAACCAGTTGGTTCGCACGGCTTTACCGACTCTGCCGGTTGACAGGTGCCCCAGACAGGCTGGTACTAGGAGCTCCCTTTGGAGGCTAAAAGCGCTGGCATGCAGCGTGTGTGAGTGGCAGCAGGTGACCATCCGCAAAGTGCTCCTGTGGGAATCCCTGGCAGTTATCGGATGAGGGATTCTTACTGCAGCACAGCAAGTGCCCCCAGCCTGGGAGACACAGCTCTGAGATGCTCACAAGTGATTTCCTCTTGCCTTTCAGCTCACAGCCCCGCACTTCCCTGTGGTGGTCAAGCTGGGACACGCCCACGCTGGAATGGGAAAGGTAAGCGAAACAGGCCTCCTGCTCACAGTGGACACACCCACAGGACTGTCACCACTCATCTGCCCCTCCACCCTACCTTGGCTCAGTCCCAAAGCACAGAGTGGTGGAGAAATCCACAGTGCATCTCCCTCCCCTCCCAGCCCACCTTCCTCCCAGCTCCCGTCTCCTGGACTCTCTCTCCAGCTCAGTCCCTGCTTGCCAACACAACTGGAATTGCTAGTCCTTTGTTCCCTGTGATCGTGGCTTAAGAGTGGAGGGAAAGCATTTTTCAGGCTTTGATTCTTCTGCAAGGGATTGCCGTAGCCATCTCCCCAGCTTCTGGGGTGAGTGAGAGACGTCTCACTCATCTCTGTCACCTGCAGGGCTGCATCCAGAAAGTGACAAATGCACAGGGCTCCATGGGGGAGCCCCTGGAGTCAGCAAGTTCCTGGAAAAGTCAATCGTTACATTTTACACAGTCACAAATGACATCCTGACAACCTACCCTGGTCGGACTCTCAGTTGCAAGAGTCAAAACTCGGTTCAGATCAGAGATAAAGAGGTAATCCATTGGCTCAAACTTCGGGCCCCCTGAGGTCGTTCTTGACAGACTTGGGTCCAGGAGCTCAGGAGGTACAATCGGAGCGTCATTCCTCTCTGTAGCTCCTGGCTCTGTTCATTGCTACTTGGCATTTTCTTCAGAGGGTCAGAATTTGCAGGCCACCCCTCCTGGTCCCCAAGCCCACCATCCCAAAGGACTACAGACCCTTTCTTTCCAGGTTCCTTATCTAATCTCATGGAAACTTGCTGGGTTGATGCATCCACCCCGCAACAAGGCCATATGGAGATAGTTCAGCACCAATCAACCATATGCATGAGTCCCACAGGAAGGGGAGATTCCATCCCTAGGAAAAAGAGAACAGAGCTTCAGGAGAGGGAGGTCCCACAGTCCACCTCTCCAGCCTCTGGCTCAAACACAACCACGTGGTAACATGTGTCCTAAACACACAGCCTAACACAGCTAAATGGCAGGGACTGAATAGAACCCTTGCTTTGACTAGGCCCACCCTGCCATATATAATCCTGCACCTTTCAGGCATTCTCTCCCAGCCACTGTGCCTTCCTGTCCTTTCCCACCTAAACTCGGTCCCTATCAAGGAGCTTAGAAGGAAGGGGGTGAGGCCCTCTGCACGAGTTACCATCAGCCTCTCTTGGCTTCCTCATCCATTGCGTGATGGCTCTCCTAACAGCAGCGTGTAAGACTGGGCCTCTCTAGAAAATGGGTTCTTTCACATTTTTTCCCACTGCTGTTGCCCAGGGCCCAGGGTGGTGCGTGGCACACCACGGCCCTGCAGCTTGTTGTCTGAGCAGGTGGGTGAATGCATCTCTCTCTAGATGCCACCCCATGTCTGTTCCCCTGTCCCTCCCCTGACTCCCTCCTCCACCCTCACCTAACTCCCTCCTCCACCCTCACCATGTGGCTGAGCCCTGTAGCCCTCTGCTCTGGAGCCCTCCCCATGGTCCCCAATGGCCTTCTGTTGCATATTCAGTGGGCACTCTTCTGTCCCAAATTGGCCTCTCTCTATATATATACCATTTAAAGCTGCTGGGTACCCATCGGTCACAAAACGTTTCTTGCTGTGGCCTCAGATTCAAGCTCCACCTTGGCTTCTCGGGCTGCTCTATCGCACTCTGCTACAAGGACTTTCCTTCCCATGTCACTTCTAACCATGGCCACTCTGTGTGCACACAGTGCTCCTGGGCTCTCATCTACTCCTTCAGCTCCAGCTGCCATCCCAGTGCCAACAGCCTCCTGGTCTCTCTTATATCCAGCTACCTCCTCCACTTCTCTACGTCGTCTCCTGTGGAAGCCTGACTGAGTGGCCCAGACTACACCCTCTATCCCAAGCAGACTCCACTGCCCTCCTCCTCTTTGCCTTCTCCTGCCTCAACTCCCATCTCAGCAGCACAACCCAGTCTCTCAATTATAACAGAAACTGAGGTGCTGGGTGTAGCTCAGCAGTAGAGCACTGGTTGACCAAGCATGAGGCCCAGACTTGATCCCCAGCACCACACACACACACACACACACACATACACACATGCACACACACACACAAAGAAAACTAGGAGTCATCAAGTCAGGTCAGTTGCCTCTTGCTGATGTCCCTCTGACCTGTCCCTTTCTTGCTGTTCACTGCCTCCATCTTGGACAGCTCTGGTAAAGAGTTCCCTAAGAACTGAATTCTGTCCCTAACGCTTAAAATAATCCCAAGTAGGAAATTAAAAGAAGGAAATGCTTAAAGCGACTGCAGCTGTGCTCAGGAGTTGGACACACATCTGAGAAACTCAGGCCCAAAGAAACTTCCAAGGCCTGGAAAAGAGGATACATCTTCTAGGATAAAAAAAAAAATTGAGGTTTGAAAAATGCTGAGATGAAGGGAAAGACTTTCCTCCTTGTGTTTGGAAAGGGAAAACCTCCAGAAAGTCTCACCAACGTGACCGAGCAAATGATGTCATGTTCATGACTGAGAGAAGAACACAACCAGTATCTCTGTGGTCCTTGTACCTTCAAGATGGTCAGACAGACAATGCAGGGAGGACATTCCCAGAAAGAGCCCGGTCTGGAGGAGGCTGATGCGCTCAGTGTTGCCCAAAGGCAAACCTTAGTTCCTTCTTATGTCAAATGATGATAAAGATAGTGTTGGCCTCATAAGCTTGTTGTGAAGATTAGGGTCATTATGCACGTCAAACACATAACCCAGGACCTTGCTGATGCAGCTGAAGACCCGAGTATGATTCACCCCTTTGTTGATACCATTGCTTGGTGCCTGTCCTATGCTGAGAATCAGAGGATTGGTAGGACCCAGCCACTGCCCTCCAGCAAGTGGGGAGGTTGTCACATGAATAGAGGAGTATAGCATGCCACTGATGGAAGGCCATGCATAGTGTGGGATGGAAAGGAAGGAGCTAAATCCCACCTCGAGTGTGAGATGGGAAAGGCTTCCAAGGAGAGTTGAGGCTCGATCTGGAAAGACAAGTAGATAGCCTTCAGCGTCCATGACTATTAAGAGCACACCAGGGACAGGAAGAAAATCAAGCTCACGAGAAGGAACAAGGCTTGGGGAAACCACACATGCGTGAGTCCCATGTTCATGGAATCAACCAAATGGAGAGAAATATTCAGAAAAAATGCATCTTTACTAAACATGTGGACTGTTCTCTTGTTATTACTCCTTAGGCAATGCAGCGTGACATCACACACCATCTGCAGCCTATTAGGCATTGAAAGTAATCTAGAGATGATTTAAAAACACAGGAGGATTACATGAGTTATATGTAAAAGCTATGCCACATTATGTGAGGGAATTGAGCCTCTGTGGATTGTCCCTGGAACCAGACCAGCACAGATAGCAAGGGAAAAATGTATCTTCCAAAAATTACAATTATTCAGGTTGTTATAATCTTTTTTGGTCAGATAGGTTTGAAAAATCATGTTAAAGTATGTTTTGAGTGAAGAACTTCTCAAAGTCTTAAATTTATTCATATACATTGTAGAACTATGGAAAAATATGAAAAACTCTGAGATTTATCTGACTCCAGAAACCTATGACTTTTTTGCTGAGATGATTGTCCTTTTATTAATTTGTAAAAATTCTCCTTATATTATGAATATTAATCATTGTCCTACTTTATAATGATTTCTCTCCTTTCGACAACTCCATGTCCATTTTATTACTCAAATTTGGGGGGGAGTTGTTTGTTTGTTTGTTTTGAGAGAGAGACAGTGAGAGAAAGAATCAATTTTCATTTAGTTTTTCCTGTGGCTTTCGTTGCTCTGACACTTTGTTGTGTATACGGTGCTGGGGTTCGAACTTGCATCCTCACGCATGCCAGCCAAGCACCATAACCGCTGAGCCACCGCTCCAGACCTATTATTCGGTTTTTAACAGTCAGAGTTTAAGTTTCCATCTTTGGAGCCAGTGTAGTATAACAGCTAAGGGCATTAATTTGAATATAGATGGTAACACTTGTTGGTTTAGCCTTCATCATCTTAGTGTCTTCTTATGTCAAATGAGGATAAAGATAGTGACGACCTCATGGGCTTGTTGTGAGGATGAGGGACATTATGCATGTCAAGCACGTAACCCAGTGCCTGCAACAAATGGGTACTCAAAGAATATTAGCTGTGATCATAATTAAGAATATTTGGACCTGCTCTGAAAACCCAAAATCCAACTGAAGGCAACAGGAGAGAGGTGACTATCTATTTCATATGTTAGAGACTTCCTTTCACTTGGCTCCAAGCTCTGTATGAGTCAGATGAGCACTTGGTCGCCAAAAGTTCTAATCAACAAATGCCAAATGACAGATGAAAATGTGCTCAACTTTATGAGTCATTGGGGAAATGCAAAATAAAACCACAGTGAGATGCCACATATAACTACCAGAACAGCCAAAATTGAAAAAATTAATAATGCTAAGTGTTGGTGAGGACACGGAACCATTGGAACACACCCGTAATGAAAGCGTAAATCAGTCCAGCCACTTGGGAATACAGCATGATGTTATCTACTAAGCTGAAGTCACTCAGGAGTCTTTCAGGAATACCCAACCTAAACACATACGTGTATGAACCATGTATGAACCAAAGCACTTGTTTATAGTCGCTTTGTTTATAATTTCTAAAACTTGTGTGTCCATTAACAACAGAAAAGATAAATTACAGGACATTCATACAAATGTTCAGCAACAGCTACACTACATGAACTAAGTTTACATATAACAACATGAATGGATCTTGCGAACGCATCACTGAGTGACGTAAGTCAGAGACCAAAGAACTCCCATTTCTATAATCCTATCTACATAAAATTTGAAACCCAGAGAAACCATAGTGTTAACTGAGATACATATTTAGAGGATAAACGCAAGAAACAAGGGCTGGTTGTGCGCTCAGTGGTAGAGCACTTGTCTAGTGTGCACAGGGCCCTGGGTTCCTATACTAGCACCTCAAAAAACATCAAAAAAGTGAGACTGAAACTTCTCTTAGGAGCAGAGAGAGGATTGTCACTGAGATGAGGCAGAAGCGGGCAACGTTCTGTTTCTTGACTTGGGTGGTGGTTACGCGATGTTGCTTTTGGTTCATTGTATTGTCCTATTTGGTTTATGCCCCTCTCCATAGTTGTTATATTTCGAAGTAAGATACGGTTTCAAAAACATAATCCACCCTTCAGACATATTCATGGAGGGGTGAGACCCAGGACAAAGTGAGAGCCCTGCACGATGCAGATGAGTCCACTGCCAAAGACTGTTCAGTCCTGGGTTGTTCCCCAATGCTGTGCATTTGAGAGGGACGTTGACGAATAGTGAGTGATGCAGCTAATGAAGGAAAGTCAACTAGCCTGGAAGGACGAGGGACAATGTGACCCACATCTTCAGAAACAGGGAGGATTGTCGCAGGAAGACGGATTGGTCTGATTCTGTATTAACATCTGGTGGGCAGGGTGGGATCAAAGTCACCGAAGTCAGTCAATGCAGCAACTTTATGACAATCGAAGATGAACTCAGGGGGTCCACACCCCTTCAGGTGGGAGGGTCTCATCACTGGACAACTAGGGCAAAGGTCAATGTTTATTGGAGAAGTGGAACCATTTAAATTTCTCAGCCCAAGATGTTTGAACCCCTAAAATTGAGACAGATCTGTGTACGTGTGTGTGTGTGGACATGACGTGGGTGTTTTGCCGGGAAAGGGGACGGGACTTCTTTTAGGTTCTCACAGGAGCCTATGAAACACCCAATTAAGGCACCGTGGAGACCCGTACATTATCTTCCAGTGAGGAGGTTCTGAGGTTTTAATCAACCATATGAGCAATCCATTGAAAGGAATGCCATAATATCAAGTTATCATCATAGGATTAGAAGGCCACCTGCCAGGACAGTGTGGGACAAAGCTTATGAAGCCAGCGTCAGGGTCTCTCGTGCGATTCTGGAGTTATCATTTACTGGTGTGAGTCCTTGGGCAAGCTGCTTGATGTCTTCATACCTCCATTTCCTCGTCTCTAATATAGAGACGGCAGCATCCTTCCTGGCACCGGGATGACGAAGCATACTCTGATCCAGGCTTGGGAGGGCGTCTGGTAAACATTCAGTGAATGGGACTTTAAAAGCCCGCTTCAGACATAAACTGCTATTTTGATTACCTAACATTTTATCTCAGCTGAAATAAGCAATTGCTCATGATAAACAAAAAACGGGCGAGTAATTTAATTAAATTCTGGGTAAACTTTCAAAGAAAACAACTTCCAAAATCCCCAGGAGAGGCCGAGACATCAAGCTAGCCCCACCCTGGGAGCTGTATGCTGCTTATTTCAGTGATTCTGGTGGTCAGGGACAGAGTCCTGGTACCTCAATCAAAAGATGAGAAACTGGGACCAGAGGGTGTGGCCTTGCCCAAGGCCACACATAGAGAAGCCTCCCAATAACAGATCAGGAAGGGAAAGAATCACCTTTGGGGCACTGGGCTCATTGCATACTTTAGAGACAAGAACAGTAATAATAATAATATAATAGTTCCCCTTTATCATTGGAGATATGTTCCAAGGCCACACAGAGTACCAAACCCCATATCTCCATCTCAGCACAGCCTGGCATATCCGAATTGCCAGATTCGCCACCCTTGTGCTTGGGGACCATTAAGTAAAGGGAGGGGTCACTTGAACTCAAGTACTGCAGTACCTGGACAGTAGGTGTGGTAATTGTCATGGCAACTGAGTGACAGGCAGGTGGCACATACAGCATGGGTACACTGGACAAAGAGGATTCACACCCAGGGCAGGTTGGAACAGGATGGAACCTGTTGTCATCACACTGCGCAGAACAAGGCACAGTATAAAACTATTTGTTTCTAGAACTTTCCCTTGAATGTTTTCAAACCACAGATGACCATTGAAAGTAAAACTACGAATAAGGAGAGACTACTATAATCACAACGTAGTAAAGCGAATGTTCCATTAATAGTTACCTTCACCCACTTAGTGCAAGCCTCATAACAAGCCCATAAGGCAGTTTCTGTTGGTACCTCCATTTCACAGATGCGGGGATTGGAGCACAACCCCAGGCGGTCTGGCTGAGCTCAGGAGTAAAGGGCACTGACGTGGTGACAGGCCAGTAAGCTGAGACCCTGGTGTCCCTACACTTCTGCCTGCTGCACCGGCTTCTTGTTCTTCTAGGAGTGAGAGGGCTGCGGCACCCCTGTATCTGCCCTGCGTGTTCCAGGACCACAAGTGGCAGCTCCAGCACCCCAACATCTCCCACTTAGCCCCGTTTGCTCTTGTCATCAGCTCCAAGTGCCCTGGCCTGGGATCTCTTCTAAGCTGACTCACCTGATGAGCTTTCCTGGCCCTGTCCACTGTTTAAGTGGGAGGAGGTGGCTCCAGAGCACAGTGCTGGAGGGGGAGCATGTGACAATGAGTAACAGGTTAACAGGAGTCAGAAGGTCCCACCACAACTGGAGACCGCCAGAGAGGGACCGCAGAAGGCAGGTCCAGGGAGAGGCCCCAGCCACATGGTGTGCAGGGGAGGCAGTATTGAAGGAGGACAGGAGGCAGGACCCTCATCGGCCACCTGCCTTCTCTGCCCTCTCACCGCCTGCGCGTCACACACTGTCAGCCTCGCCGATGGATCCTCTGCTTCTCTCCAGCAAAATGAACCCTTGGGAGTGGATGGAGCAGTCCTTTATAGCTTACTCAGGATTCTAGGCTCCGCATTCCCTTTTCAGAGCCTCCGGCATGGGGTTGTCCTTCCACAAATGAAAGACACACAGTCAGACCTCACGGTTCAAGGAGCTCACCTGGAATATGGACATCGGCTGAATTGTGAAAACTTCCGTCTAATAGCCTGAGCAATGCCCCGTACAGGGTGCAGATAGTGGGTCAGTTTTGCTCCGGCATGCCTGACAGCACTGTTCTCCACGAGTTCAGTGTTCCCGGATCGACAGTGATCTTAATCGAGGGGTCTTTAAATGGAAACACACGCAAAACAGAGGTGGGTGTGTGCTGATCACAACGATATGACCTGAGACTTTAAGGGGCCTAAACCTGTTCTTCTCCTTGGAGCAGTGGTTCACTATTGCTAATTTGGGATTCACTGCAACTTTATACAACACAGCTACCATGATTTATAGGTCATAATTATGAAGAAGGATGGCCAATTGTGTGTATATCATATAAACACACACACACACACACACACACACACACACACACAACCTGTGAGTCCTTACGTCTCATTCTGGCTTTGAATGCTAAAATACGATGCTTCCAAGCACAGATCAAACAGAAACTATCACTCCATGGCCGTCTAGCCTGACAGCTGTCATGTTTTAGGCAGAATCATCTGGCTCATGAGCTCATTTTTCTTCTGAGGGGACAGGGCTAATCTCCACTTATGGCACTTTCTCTGCTACCTCCCACATCTTTGCATTGTCTCTGGTTCACTGGAAAGAGCCCTGACTTTAGGAAGCCTGGCTTGTCCTGCCTGCAGTGTCCCTATGAGCCGGTCACATAACCATAAATGCGGTTTCTCCATATCTCAGTTAGACATGATTTTCCTCACGCCATCACCTGGAACAGCTAGTGAAGGAAGGCTCTTTAAAGGTAGGCAGCTCCGGGGCTGGAGCGGTGGCTCAACGGTTACCGCGCTTGCCTTGCATGCACGAGTACTCGAGTTCAAACCCCAGCACCACGTACACAACAAAGTGTCAGAGGAATGAAAGTCACATGAAACCTAAATTTAAAAATTGCTTCTTTCTTAAAAAGTAGGCAGCTCCATGTAAATGTGGGATGGGGAGTTGAGCTGAGGTGAGAACACGAGCTTGGGACTTCAGTGCTGCCCCAGGGTTGTGACCAGGCCTCTGCCGTTTGTCAGCACTGTGGCTTTGAGCAAATGTCTTAACTTCTCTGGGCTAAGGCAAAGCAGATTCAGTGGTGAACGAAGGAAGCAAGGGAAGGTAGTAACACTTCCTGAGCACCCGCAGGCCAGGCCATATGCCTCTGACACCTCCTCCGATCCCCAGAGGCTCCCTGGGAGGTATATCTGACCCCTGTCTCGCACAGGTTCCAAGACTCAGCCTGCCCAAGGTCACAGATACACAACACACACAGGATTGGAACTGAGGTTGGCAGGTCCTTGGCCCTTTTCTTTTGGCTGCCAGGGACCCTCAGGGACACCCTAGTAGAATTATCTCTTCCCATTACAAGGCCTGGAGCCAACTTCATTGCAGAGAGGATTTATAAAGAATTCTGCAGAGCCCCACCCCACAGCTGACCTTTTTGGATGACCTGCTCTTGTTTTGGTCCACTGACCTCACACCAGGCCTGAGGCCAAGACCAAAGCACTCGTCTCAAGGGGGTGAAAACAAGAATGCCTAATACCAGCCCAGGGCCTGTGTTTTGAAGACAGCATGTACCCCACCACCTCCAAGCCCCATTTGTCAAGAGAGACAGAGGCCCAGGACAGCCTTACTTGGAAAGAGTCTGTCACCTGCTCTCACGGGCACTGACGCACGCAGCCACTCCATGAAAAACGTGGAGTGTCTTTTTTTTTTTTTTCTTAATTGACAAACATTGATGATCAGTAAGATTTCCTTCTTTCTTTTCTCTGTCTTCCTGGTGACGTCTGTCGACCTGTCCAGCATTGTGTATAAGAAAGGCCAGCAAAGCCTTCCCCTGGGAGACCTTCAGAAAGAGCAGCTGCCCCCACCTCCCAGGGGAGCAGGGAATGCTGTGGTCACCGCAGTGTCATCAGTCACTGGCTCCTTGCCCTTTCCCAGCATTAGACAAGTCACCTACAACTGACAAAAATCTACCTGGGAACTTGTGGAAGTTCCCAGCAGTCTTCAGGGTGGGAGCTGCTGTCATGATGCCCATTTCACAGATGAGAGAAGCAGAGATCAAGGAGGAGCTGTGCTGCACATCACATGCCCCATTCTTTCCGTGGGCTCTCATGCTCGAGCCAGAAGTGAGCCTAGAGAAAGTTCTACCAGCGCATGAGTCTATGGAGGCCTTCACAGACCAAACTGCTCAGGCAAGGCCCAGTCTCAGTATCAGCAGGCAGGAGAAGTGATATCCAGACACAGGAGCAGCTACCCTGCCTCCCTGGAGTCTGGCACATAGGATGACCTTCCTAGCGGCCCCTTGGGGAGGCTGGCATGGCTGCTGACAGGTGGCAGCGGCAGGCTTGTTGGTCCAGGGAGGTTTGTTACATGTGAGTGTGAGTGCTGGGGCGAGAAGCAACCCTCTTAAGCACAGTTCTCAGACTCCAGGAAGCCTCCACACCAACCTTTCTCTTCCAGGCCTGAGGCCCGAAACACAAGGGAGGCAGTGTGGTGGGACAGGGGAGGCTGTGGAAACTTTTCCAAGTCCTGTCACTCGTAGAAAATGGTGGCATTTATGCAATTCAGCAGGTGGATAGAAAAGGGTGTTGACAGCTTGAAGAACAGGACCTGGGGTCCCCAGGCACCTAGAGGCAAGGGGTCAACAACAAAGTGGCCCCTTGGGACATGCTGAGTCATGGACCAAGTGAGTCTAGCCCAGGAGGCTGGCAGGCCCGAGCTCAGTAACACCTGGGAGCTTCCTAAAATGCAGGATGCAAACCTGTTCCCACACCTGCTGGCTCAGCACTTGCATTTTACAAGATGTCCCGGTGAGGCCCACGCTGCTCTGCACTGAGAGTTGAACAGATGCTCAAGGCAAACTCAGGTACACAAGCGAACAGGCAGCCCATAACGACTCAGGAGCCCATCTGAGGGCTTTGACGGCCCAGAAAGCCATGACCAGCCGACAAGCTGGTTGCGGCCTTCAGAGACCACGCAACCCAGGGATGCCTGCCTGGTCTTCTAAGAAGTCAATGTCTTGGGTCTCCAATATGAACTTTTAAGTTTTATAAAATATTAAGTAATTTTAAAGTCTTTCAAAACATAGCATGTGCCACATAAAACGGTCAAAGTTTGAAGCCTCCAGCTTCGATTGAAGATACTAAATTTGACCTCATCAAACTTTACAGGGGCCATGGAGCCTAATGCTTAAGGCCACTGGTTTTACACTGAAGGTCAAATCAGAGGTCATCCACTGGGATTTAAGTATATAGCACATATGTATATATGTGTGTGTTATATACTTAATATATACATATATGTATTATATATATATATATATATATATATTTACTTTATAAGTATATAAAGTGTATAACCTAGGACAAGCATTTGACTTGGAATCTTTATTTCCTCATCTATAAAATGACCCTAACAAATCCCTCCACTGGGTAGGGGGTGACCCTACAGTTAAAGCACTTTTAAAAAATCTATGAATAGTTAAAGGATGTTTTCATTTCTCTGGTACCTGAACGCTTTCTACCCTTTCCCGGGCATCCAGTTCACCAGGGGCTCGTGTTAAGATGTCTACTAGGCCTGGGATGGTGCCTGCCTGGGGTTCTGCTTTTCCAACAAGCTCCCAGGCTGTATCGATGCTGCTGATCCATGATCCAAGTCTGAGGGCAGCAAATTTTTTCAGCACAGAGCCAGATGGTAAATATTTTCGGCTTGTGATCTCTGTTACGGCCACTCAGTCTGCCCTCTGGTGCCAAGATGCCATAGGCAATATGTAAATGAATGGATGTGACTGTGTTCCAATATAACCTCGAACACGGACGGACGTTGAAATTTCAGTTTCATGTCACTTGTACTCATCATGCAATATTGCTCTTTCAATTTATTTTAATTCTTTAACAATGTAAATAACATTCTTAACTCTTGGGTTGCGTAAAAACAAGTGGTGAACTGACTTTGACCCTCGGGTGGTTGGTCGTTTGCATACCCTTGCCCAAGGTCATCTTCAACTCAGACTGGTCCCCTTCCTTCCCTGCTGGATGGGGAAGTTGGTGGGTGCATAAGCTGTCAGGCCAGGGCCCTGGGCGGTGGAGAGCCTGTCCTTCCGTCTTGCACAATGAGTAGGAGAAGGGAGGAGGAGGCGTCCCCCGCATCCCCCGCCTAGAGCTGACACTTGCCTGGAACCTCCCTTCCCTTCCATTCAGTCTCACAGTCACACTGTAAATGAGTGACCAGGGAACTCGGTAACACAGTAGGAGATTTGATTTATTTAGGGGAAGAGCAAAGGGAAGGAACCAGCGACCTGATAAGCAGGATCATTAGACCGCTCCCCGAGCCATCCATCACGCACTGCCTTGCTCACACTGCCCGAGCACGCAGCTGGGGCTGAGCACATCCTTTGGCTCCCATGTCCTGGTCTTCAGAAGGCCTGAGGAGGGGCAGAGGCTTCTGAAAATTTGCAGCCAGTGGGCTTTTGATGATCCAAATGTTGGTGTCCTCCCTGGTTTCATAAGCTGCTGCTTTATAGGGGATGAGATAATATTAAGAGGCGGAGCCTCTGGGAAATAATGAAGTCATGGGAGCTCCACCTGGTGAATGGGCTTGGTGCAGGAGGCTTCCTGGCCCCTTCAGCACCAGGAGGCCACAGGGATGGGCACCTCTGTGACACTCTCACCAGACACTGAGTCTGGTAATCTTGATCTCAGACTTCCCAGCCTCCAGAACTGTGAACAATAAGTAACTCTGTTTTTAAATTACACAGTTTGGGGTATTTTGCTCTAGCAGCCCAAATGGACTCAGGCATGGCTCTTGTGTTCACTCAATAAATATTAGTGGATTTGAAGCCCTGCTATTTTAGGTTGGGGAGACAATAAATGCTCTTTGGATATTTTGGCAACTACTTTATGAATAGTTGTGATGTTCCTAATTAAGGACATGCAGATGACATTATGAATAACATAACAAATAACATCGCATCACATTCATCATACAAGCCGTGGGCTAAATAAATGTGGGGTGGAAGACTCTTGATTACAATCCAGATATGAGAAAGGCATGGCTCCTGTAGGGAATTTACCCTCACAAGGCAGAAACACACCTAACAGACTGGGTGCGGTGGCGCACACCTGTAATCCCAGCAGCACAAGAGGCTGAACAGGAGGATCACAAGTTCAAAGCCAGCCTCAACAACTTACTGAGACCCTACCTCAAAATAAAAAATGTAAAAAGAAGTTGGGGATGTGGCTCAGTGGTTAAGAGCCCCTGTATTCAATCCCTGATGCCATTAAAAAAAAAAAAGTAAAAAATGAAAGAAGGAAAAAAACACACTTAATGTACATTCTAGGGCAGGGCCTGGCAAACTACCACCCACAGGCCAAATCCAGCCGCCACCCCCACACACAAACACATGTTTGATTTTGTAAATAAAGTTTTATTACAACACGGCCCTGCTCATGTGTATACATGTCGTCGGTGGCTACTTTTACATTCTGACGTTAAACTTTAATAGTTTTTATGAACTGCAAAGTCCAAAATACTTACCACTCTATAGGAAGTTTGCCAATCCCTGGCCTAATGCAATGCTTTTCCCAAAAATGTGCAGAGAAACCTCAATAAGTAATACCTTTTGTCCCGCCACTTCATTCCCAGATAGGGTATATACACACAAGTTCCACAGTTAACACTTTCCCTTACTGTGTCAAAGCATTCTGATGTTTTCTCTTCTAGTGTATTTCCTTTTTTGAAATGTTAGTGGTGGCCCTTTCAATTGATCGACTCATCTCAAACCCATACGCATCTCTCTTCTCCCGGAGCCCTGCTCACCACCTGACACGTCACAGATCTATTTGTTCAGTCTTTTCTCATCTACCCCTATAGAGAGTGAGCACTGCAGGGACAGACACTTTGTTGTGTTTGGAATTGCATCTCCGGTGCCTAGAATTAGTGCCCGACACGTAGAAACCACTGATCGGTGGATACAGGAATGAGCATGCTCTGCCTTCCAGTAAACCCAGGAGCACCTTGGACGGCTTGCAGGGAGGACTTCCAAAGGGGGACACTACCGCTGTGTCTCCAAAGACGGGATATAATCACAAGCCGATCCCGGCAGCGATGAGCGATCCAAGCTGCAAGAGTTGTATGCAAGGGCAACTCAAGCTGCTTGCAGGATGGGAAAAATGATTTTTATTGATTCTTTTTAGATATACATGACCATAGAATAGCCTTTTTTAAGAGAGAGAGGGACAGTGAGAGAGAGAGAGAGAGAGAATCACTTTTATTTCACTTTTCATGTGGCTTTTGTTACTCAGACACTTCACCATGCACGTGGTGCTGGGGTTCAAACTCCCATACTTGCACATGCCAGGCAAGCTCCGCAACCAGTGAGCCATCATTCCAGCCCAACAATAGAATATTCTTTTTTTTTTAAGAGAGAAGGACAGAGAGAGAGAGAGAGAGAGAATCAATTTTTATTGAGTTTTCCACATGGCTTTCGTTGCTCCGACACTTAGTGTGCTGGGGTTTGAAACCACGTACAGGTGTACTTGTGCATGCCGGGCAAGCACAGTAACTGCTGAGCCACTGCTCCAGCCCCAGTAGAATATTCTTAACCCTTTCAGTGCATTCCAAGCACCCAGGAAGCTTTTAAATTACACCTCTATCTGGGGCCCAGCTCCTGAGACTCTGACATGGGTGGCCAGAGTAGGACCGAAACACTGTCACCTTTTGTTCCCAGAGATGCTAATGCAAAGCCAGTGTTGATCTCCAGGGCAGGTAGGGACCAGGAAGGGTAGGGGTGGCCCAGGCCAGACTATGGGGTTTTGTTCCATGCTGCTCTCTGGAATTTCTCTTCTGGTTAAGAGAGATCGGGCCGTCAGGTCTAAGCAAAAATGGACGTGGTTGAGTTTGTAAGGAAGAAAAGGCATGCAGCGTGAGACTAGAGGAGAGGAGGCGGATGGGAGGAGGAGAGCAAAGCCCCAGCACCTAGGAGGAGGAAACTGCAGCAGTTCAGAGAAGAGATGACGAGGGTTTGACCCCAAGCAGAAACCGCAGCAGCGAGCCATGAGATGACATGGTTAAGTGACATGGAAGATCGGGGACTGACTGGGTGCCAAGTAGGTGAAGAAAATCAAGACTATGGCAACCCCAGTACTGAAACAGGAAATCAGGAGCAACAGGCTAGTCAGGAGGGGTGGCACACACCTGTGCTCCCAGGGCTTGGGAGGCTGAGGCAGGAGGATTGCCAAGTTCAAGGTCAGCTTCAGCAACTTAGTGAGGCCGTCAGCAACTGAGCAAGAGCTTTTATTACATTTTTTTTAATTGAAGTTAATCTGTCAATTCACCTTTATTCTGCCCTGGAGAGAAACTGTGTTGTTGGTTTTGCAGAC
Organism: Aplodontia rufa; assembly: GCA_004027875.1. Classification (NCBI taxonomy): domain Eukaryota; kingdom Metazoa; phylum Chordata; class Mammalia; order Rodentia; family Aplodontiidae; genus Aplodontia; species Aplodontia rufa. The sequence goes on along the minus strand of PVKS010008554.1, from coordinate 6,529 downwards.
AGAATAGGCTTTGCTTAGGGAGAGAAGGGGAACTTTTTTAAATATAGCTCCTCTCCACTGATCCAATGCCAAACAAACCACCTCCTATTCATTTCCACACCTTCCCATCTCTGCCCTGCCCAGAGTCATCTTAGCAGAGGCTCTTGGGCTCCCTAAGCGCCTGGCACAGCAAATAAGAATGTTCTAAAGGTGAGCACTGTGAAAAAAGAATCCCATTTAATGAGCCCACAGAGAGCCAGGCCATTGCTTTCTTGGCAAGAGCAGGAGCAAACATTGTTTCACATTGTGGCCAGAAAACAGCTCCGCAGAAAGCAGCACCCCGAACCTCGTCACTGGTTCATGACTCAGGAGCAAGCAGCCGGAGGACTTAGAACTGGGCCACCCCTCTCCAAAAGACCTTAGACCTGGGACTCTCTGGACGATGCACCTGCCGTGGTCCCACTCCTCTTGCTACCTCAGTACCAAGGCTCACTCGGTCTGGTCCCACTCATGACCTCCAACTATCAGGATTCGAGAGACTTCCAAAGGCATAGAGAAGGGGAAAGAGTCAGTTTTTAGCATATTGAGTATATACGTCTTTGATATACCCGTGTGTCACTCAGCTTTTCATCACCATGGTCAAAAGGCCTGACTACGACAATTAGAGGAGGAAGTTTATTTGGGGCTCCTGGTCTCAGAAGTCCCAGCCAATGGTCAGCTGACTCCATAGCTCTGAGCCTAAGGATGATGCAGGACATCATGGGGAAAGGGAGTGGCAGAGGAAAGCTGCTCAGCTCACAGCAGCCAGGAAGAAGAGAGAGAGAGAAAGAGAGAGTGTGTGTATTTAACGATCCAGGGACAAGAGAATTCCCCAAAGGCATGCTCCCAGTGACCTGCTTCCTCCAGCCACAGCCCACCTGCCTACAGTTACCACCCAGTAGTCTATTCAAATTATTAATCCACCCATGACATTACAGCTGTCATAACCTCATCACTTTACCTCTGAACATTCCCACATCAACACACGAGCTCTAGGGAGACGCCGCATATCCACACCCCAACAACTGGCTAAATAAAATATAGTGCTAAAATTAACTTCACCTGATTCTTTTTACACTTTTAGTGTGACTACTAGAACATTTGTGAATTTTCTAAACTTTATGATTATAACCTATAAAATTTATTCTTTCTAATTTATAATTAAAGCTCTCATAGAGTGCCAGCAACAGCAATGCCTCAAAGGTTCCCGTCTCCTCCAGTGACCTGCAGCACAGTGACGTCCCGGCAATTCACAGTGGGAAGGGGTACAGCCCTGGAGCTCTGTTGCTGGGGTTTCAATCGCAGCTCTGCCATTTAAGAGCTGAGTGGCAGGGCTGGAGCGGTGGCTCAGAGTTTCCAGCACTTGCCTGGCATGCGCAAGGACCCAGGTTCAAACCCCAGCACCACACACACAACTAAGTATTGGGGGAAAATAAATTTAAAAAATGGTTCTCTCTTTCTTTCTCTCTCTCCCTCTCTCCATCTCTCTCTCAAAAAAAAGAAAGAGAAAAAGGTGCTGAGCTGTGTGTCCTTGAGAAAGTTACTGAGAGCGGTGTCCAGCGTCCCTCCAGAACGTGGGCCACTGTTAAAGTGGCAGCTCTGCTTTATGGTTGAGAGCACTGAGGCCAAACTGCCCAATAGACAGCCTTCTCCTTTGCACCCAACTACATGACCTGGAAGAAGCTCCCCAGCCCTCCGTGGGCTTCAGTTTCCTTATCTGCCCCAGCACAGGTCTCCCAGTGTAACAGCCCAGACAGGGCGGACTGCGATAAGCACTCAGCAAGCAGCTCTACAGGTGACTTCTACTTTGGGTGCTCTCTTCAAAACTGTAACAAGCTAACGGTCGTAACTGGCCTTATTTTCTAGTTCTACGATCAGGCAAAACTTTATTTCAAAAAAATAGAAAAGTATTCCATGAGATAATCAGAGGAAATCGATTTTTATACACATAAAGGCGTTGAAGAAAACAGAAACAAAAATAAAGAGTGGATTGGTCATCTCAAAGTTACTTTCCTTATAAGGCAGGGACGGGGAGACAGAACAATAGAAAAATAACTGATTGATTGAGATCAGGCTACTTCCGGTTACATTCTTTGTTAAGGATTAAGGAAGAGGGGACTTCATTATGGCAATTGAAATTGACCCATTTGGGAAATGGAGCAATTCTCTTCCAATTCTGATTGTTCGAAAGTGAGATTAGCATCTTGGTTTCAGTTTGGGGACAGGAACTTTAGCCGTGAGTGACTCCATGTTAATTTTTAGCCTGGTCTGTTGGGGCCCTGTGGAGGGGCTTAGTGTACACTTCAGCAATCACCCCTGAAGGATCTCCCTGCCCCTGCTGGCCCCTCCTGTCCATTCACTATAGTGGCCACTGAAATGAGGGTCCCAAAACTCAGAATGGGTTATAACCTGACAGTGGCTCCACGCTGTGCACAGTCCTCCAGGGTCCTCTGAGCACCTGCCTCCTCGCTCACACCTAGTGCTCTGGTCATGCCGAGCATCTAGCTGTTTCGTGCTTCTCTTTGTCTCTTCCCTTCCTGTTTTATCTTCCGTGAGGACCCTACACCTGTGTCAACCTCACTGACACCAGACACAGCTCAAGTTCAACTTTCCTGAACTCCTCCCGCATGCTCTCGGTTGACATGTCCACCCCCACTTTGTGCCAGTGCAGAATTCCAGGGCTCATCTGTCAGCCACTAGTGCCTTTCCAGCTGACCTGTCTCACTCCCCTTACAGACTGTAAGCCTCTTAGGACTGATAATGATGATGAATTTATTGAGCACATGCCACGTGCCAAGCGCTGCCCTGAGGACTTTGCATGGGTTAACGCACTGAGTCCTCTTACCTGTAGTACCTGTAAGGTGGGTTCTAATAACCACTCCCCAGTTGAGGGAGCAGGAACTTGACCCTGGAGTAATCCACTCCAACAGAATCCAAAGCCAGGTGGTCTGGCTTCAGACGCCACACTCTTAACCTCAGTTTACTCTCTCATTGTTGCCATTTTTTCTTGGCGGCTGGGAAACCAAAGCCAGGGCCTCGCGCATGCTCTTCCTCTGATTCGACTGAGCAATAGCTGCAGCCTAAATTTACTTTTTTTTTTTTTTTTGAAGATGGAGAAAGAAAATCAATATTATTTATTTATTTTTCATCTGTTCTTTGCTTCTCTGATATTTAGTTGTGTACATGGTACTGGGGTTTGAACCTGGGTCCTCGCACATGCCAGGCAAGCTCTCCAACCACTGAGTCACCACTCCAGCCCCTCAATTTACTTTTCTAACTGGTACCCCTATGGTTGACTTTGAATCTAACTGCTCAGAAGGAGAACTGCTTGCCCAATGTCACCCAATGCAAGTGCTCTTTTCCTCATACGGGTGGGCTGTGTGCGCTTGCCCAGGCTGACACCCAAGCATGGGAAGGAGGGACCACAGGAGCCCACCCGCATGCATGGCCCCAAGCCATGAAATGTGCACATGGAGAGTGAAATCATAAGCCAGGCTTGGGTGCCATTTGCTTGGCTTTCTCTGCTTTCGTTGCAAACAACGTGGAATCCCATCTGGAGAGGGGAGCACGGCCTGTGTTCTCCTGTTGAGCGAAAGGGAGGTGTATAGGGCTGCTCTGCTGTAGTGTGGCAGAGCTGGTCATGTCTGGTGTCCAGGGTTGGGCACTCCACATGAGAGATAGCACAACGGGGAGTGCTGACAGAGACCTGGACCATGGTGGGCGGGAGGACTACGCAGGCAAGTGATGCTGGTCCAAGCCAACCCAGATGGTGCCTGCCAAAGGTGCCATTCTCAGACCCTACAGGGGAGAGAGCCAGGGTCACCTTGAGCAAGGAACAGAGAGCCTTCTGGATCCTCCACCTGACAGAGCAGGGGGCTGTGCCGATGATGGTAAAGGAGAGAAGGCAAGTTCCAGAGGGGCTGGGGAAGTTTCAGCAGCTCTCACAGAGCCTCCATGCCATGTCTTAGGGGGAACCATGGAATGGGGGATGGGGGAGCTGTCTCTTTATCAGATAACAAAGACTGCAAGAAGCATTGAAGGGCATTTACCCACCTCCATTCCACTTTGCTCTGACAACATGCTTTTCTGAATGCCAGCCATGTCGCCGTCGGGGTAAAGAACTGAACAAGTGAAGCTCTTCGTACTGATACTGAAGAACAAGATTTAGTTGTGCGGAAAAGTGGCTTCCCAGTACCCATCCCGAGAATCAGGCAGACTTGCCCATCAAACAGGCAGCACCGGGACTCCACGGGCCTCCAAGCTTCAGAGGCTGTTGACCTAAACTAACGACTCTGCCTTAAAGGAAAGAAGAAAATAGCTCATTCTGAGTCAAATATGAGTGACCGTGGCCCAGGAACATGGGTTCAAGATACCTAGAGGGACATGTTTCACTGTGGAAGAGGTTACATGAACCTTTATAGCTGCAAAATAAAAATCGTAAATGGATGCGCTCAGCAGATGCGTTGGTGGGAATGTTAGGTGATCTTTCCTGTGGGTATCCTATGGGTGTTCCTTCAGGAAGGATTAGGGTCAGGGAGGACTGGAGGGCTGCTAAGTTCAGCAACACATTCTGACCCAACAGTCATGAGAATGTCAAGTCCGATGGAAAGGTTAACAGTAAATGGCTACTTTTTTAAAGGCCTAAGATAGCCCAAGACAATCTCAGATCTCAACTTGTGACGCTCCATTTCTCCACAATCGTTGTGTTCTACTCAGCCAAGGTCACTCTACACAATGTTTAATACAGATGCGACTTCCTGAAAGAACTTCAGCTTCAAAGCCTGACCTTGGAAAACCTACCATTTGAGAAGCACAGCAGATGACACACTCCTTGTGGGATAGAGAGACCCCCAAGAGAAAGGAGAGGAGAAGGGTCGGGCTCTGCTCACCCTCTTTCCCCTGCACACCTCCTGCCAGAATGTGTCAGCCCCTCTGGGAGGAGTGCGTGGCCGGCAGGCCAGGGCTATGATCCTGTCTCATGGAAGGAAGCCACAGGAGACTGAAACTAAGAGAGTCCCTGTTGTTAATTTCCCCCGCCCAAGTTACTCAGCTGACAGAGAGAAAGGCTCCGGGCCCTGGAGGCCCTGTAGAGTGAAATGCTGCTGCAGTCCACAGCCTGAGCAGTAGGCCTTCCCCGCAGTCGCTGCAGCCTGCACTGCGAGTTTGGGCAGCCAGTAGCCATGAGCACACCCACCACCCATCGAGATTATGTTGGCTGCAAGTAACGGGAAATGCCACCTCCAACTGGCTTGAACACTGTGAAGGCCTGGGGACCAGGGGCTGGGTGAAGTCACGGAGGCCCAGACTCCTTCCATCTCTCTCTCACCAGCCCCAGGGCCAACTTCGTTTCTGAACTAGTTCCTGTGTCCTGCGCCAGCTGCAGGCTGCATCCCAGGCTACGCAAGTCCCTTGCATGACCATGGGAGGAAGAAAGCTGGAGAAGCCTTCCTTTCCCACCGAGGGCCTGATGGTGGTCACTACTGAGCATTTGCTTCTCCCCAGCTGCTGTTTAGCCTCCTCACAGCATTCGCCTGCCCTGAACCCTCCATGGCTGCCCCTGTCATTCCAGTCCTTGTGATGCCTCTTGGACCCCGCGTGACCCGCCCTCCTTCCTGCTCAGCTCCCACCACTCTGCCCTTGGTCCACTCCACTGCAGTCAACATGGTCTTCTTGCACGTCTTCCAGGGCACACACCCAACATCTCCAGCCTCAGACCTTGGCACAGGCATTCTCCACCTGGGCCTGGGGGACAGGCCTACAACTCAGCCCTGCACGTCCTCCAGGGCTCTGCTTAAAGCCTCCCCGTGAGGGAGAACTCCAGCAAGTCCTACGTGAAACAGCCCACCCTGCCCCCATCATCCCTACTCCCCTTAGCTGATTTATTATCCTTTTAGCATCCATTCCCCCTAACATGCCATGTGTTCGTTCGTTGTCTTTCCACCCAACCCCACCATGTGCCCCTAGTACCTACAACAGCTCTTGGTTTGTAGTTGAGGCTCAGGAATATTTGTCAAATGATCCCTGGGGTTTAGAGTCCAGGAGATCTCTGTTGGAATCTCAGCTCTTCCATATGCCAACTGCAAGCCCCGCAGCCAATTCCATAACCTTGCTGAGTGTTATGGTTTGGATATGAGGTGTCCCCTGAAAAGTTCATGTGTTCAGCAATGCAGGAATGTTCAGAGATGAAATGATTAGATTATGAGGACTGTAGCCTTATTCTCAGATTAATCCAATTAATGGATTAATAATTTTTTTGAATTTTATTTTTTTTAATTAGAAGTATATGGAAATACAGTTGGGGGAAAATTATCAAAACATTAGCAATCAATGGATATAAACTTTGTTATCCAGGGGAAAAGCCAAAACATGGATAACCACCTTGGGTTTTACCTGTTGCAGTTTCCCCCAGAAGAACTCATGCGTTAAATGTGTACTTTGTGGAGGAATGACATCGGCTTCTGAGATGGTTCCCCCATCTTCCCAATCTCCAGACTCCTATGAGTTCTTCATA